>JAYDYQ010001848.1:0-46968 GCA_034814905.1 Penstemon davidsonii
GATCCATGAGTTGATTTCTTCTCCTCTTCCTGGATATTTTCTGCTCTATGGGGACTTTGCCCGACGACTTCTTCGAATTGGAAAGGACAGATTTTCCGACCACGGAAAAACGGCAGTTCTCGACCATGGAGGCTGCAACGTGAAATCGATAAACATTAGTGAACGACGAATTCATAAATCCTTTTCTAAAAGAATAAAGTAGCAAAACAGGAAAAATCTTACCTAGAGATCGATTGTCCGATGGAATGGGAAACTCCAAAGAACTCAATCCCGCCTTACGAAGGAAAGTTTCCCCGATCAAATAAGCTGATTGATATTTATTTGACCTCATCTCCTCGATCAAATCGGATGAGAATTGATCGTCTGGGGTCATCTCGCCAATCACCTTCCGACCCCTGTACACCAAAGAATCATTGTATCCCCAATCATAGCTAAACTCCTCAGTTTCTCCGTTTTCAAGGATATGCACGCTCGGAGCTTTAACAAAAAGAAGTTTGACTTCCACTCAGTACTATTGCTCGAAATGGCATTTTCAAGAACGGCATACCCAGGTCTTTGACTAACGTAATAATAGCCCCTGTTGGAGGAGGTCGATACAGAAAGTCGGAAAAAGTGAAGAAAATTACGGAATGAGGGCTGCAAACCTCGTGCGACCATCAAAACAACAAAAGCCATCATAAAGGCAATGGCATTTGGAACAAGTTGGGTCAGAGAGACAAAGGAAGTCTCTAAGAATTGACGAAGAATTGGAGAAAGAGGAAAACGCAACCCATGCTCGAAATGGGACGTATAGAAAGCTCGACAATTTGTAGGAGGGGTGTTGACTCTCTCCTCGGGGGAAGGAATAATGATCTCAAAATCCGATGAGAAATAACGACCGTATTCCCTTTTCAAATTAGGTAAATCTTCTTGTTTCCATCGAGAAGGAAAGAATTCCACGAGAGCAGAAATTTGAGGTTGAGCCGTCTTAGATTTTTTGGATGCCCTGGACATCATCTCCTCTTCTGGAACAATTTCCACCACCAAGCTGTCAACTTCCTTTTCTTCATAATCTCTGACTTCTTCTACCTGAACGTCGTCCGCTGCTTCTTCCTCAGAGGAAGGGATATCAGGAGTAGGGATATTAGGTGGTACTTGTTCTCCTTCGTTTTGGGTTAAGGAATGGGGATTCTGCGAGGTCGAAGCCATTGGACCTTAAAGTAATATGCTCGATGATGATTTAACCGAATTTCGTCTTAGGTTTAGTCTCAGTAAATTTATTCAAGATCACAATTTATTGTATTAAGGGTTTGGTTAAAGTACTCAGGATGATGCAATTCAAGAACAAGCACAGTAATATAATTGAATAGATGACAATAATATGAAGGGCGAACAATTGTAGTATATTTCGTAGGTTCAAATCTGGATCTTCAATACAATGTAAAACTCATTATTTATAATAATTCTCTCGTCCTAATTGAACTAGGAGTCCTATTTAGCCTAGGAATCCTGCATGGCCTAGGAATACAACAAGGCCCATCAAGTCCTCTGGGTCGGACAATAGGTCGAGCAGATATGTTTGGCGGATCGAGCCGATCTCGTGGTTCAAGCAGGTCGGATCGATCTTGATTCTCCTCGGATATTCCTAGTTGGTTATGTGTGCGAAATAGCCCTCATCAGTACTCCCTCACTTCTCGAGCGTAATCGTAGCTGTAGCTCGTAGAAGTAGATGTAGTATTTACCTTGGTCTTTTCGTCGTTCATGAAATATGCCTCATTAAAAACCTAGTTCGGAAAAACCCTCTTCGGGATAAAAACCGAACGAGGAAAAAAGAGTACATATCCGTTTTGAACTTTCTACAAACAAACACGTACTTTGGTTAACGTGTGTCAGATGACGGTAGGGTCTCTTCACAATTTTGATTGGCGGGAATATGAAGAGACGCAAAGGGTTGAATCTGTCTTTTCACCGCCCATATATATAGTCAAAATTAGCGGGATATTTTACTTTTACCCCAGATATTTAATCCTTCCAACAGTAAAAGCTTAAATCGACAATCTTGTCAATTTCTTACTTCCTCGAACTTGTTATTTTAAGGACTGATGGCTTCGACCTCGCAGAATCCTCATTCTTCAACCCAAAACATAGATGAACAAGTACCTCCTAACATCCTTAATCCTGATATTCCCTCATCTGATGAGGAAGGAGCAAACAATTCACAAGTGGAGGAGATCAGAGATTACACTGAAAAAGAAGTTGATAGTTTGGTAGTGGAAATCATCCCAGAGGAAGAAATGGTGTCGAAAGCATCCAAGAAATCCAAAACGTCTCAACCTCAAATTTCTGCCCCTGTAGAATTTTTTCCTTCTCGATGGAAAGAAGATGACCTTCCTTCTTTGAAAAAGGAATACGGTCGCTATTTCCCCTCGGATTGTGAGATCATTATTCCTTCTTCCGAGGAGAGAGTCAACACTCCTCCCGCCAACTGTCGAGCTTTTTACACATCCCATTTCGAGCATGGGCTCCGTTTTCCCCTATCTTTGGTTCTTCGTCAATTTCTAGAAACCTTCATTGTTTTATTAACCCAACTTGTCCCAAATGCTATAGCTTTTATTATGGCATTCTCTGTCTTGATGGTCGCTCGAGGTCTGCAACCCTCATTCCGCAATTTTCTTCATTTTTTCGGATTTTCCGTATCGAGCTCCTCCAATAGAGGTTATTATTATGTCAGCCAAAGACCTGGCTACGCAATTCTTGAAAACGCTATTTCGAGTAATAGCACAGAATGGAAATCAAGCTTCTTTTTTGTTAAGGCTCCGACCGTGCGTATTCTTGAAAACGGAGAAACCCAGGAGTTTGCTCATGATTGGGGTTATAATGATTCTTAGGTATATGGTGGTCGAAGAGTGATTGGCGAGATGGCCCCGGACGACCAATTTTCATCCGCTATGATCGAGGAGATGAGATTAAATAAGTACCAATCAGCTTATTTGATCGGAGAGATCTTTCTTCGGAAAGCTGGACTGAGTTCTTTGGAGTTTTCCATTCCATCGGATAATCGATCTCTAGGTAAGATCATTTCTTAATTTCACTTTATTCATAAAAGGATTTATGAATTCGTCATTTACTAACATCTATCATCTTCCTAACGCAGCCGCCATGGTCGAGAACTGCCGTTTTTCTGTGGTCGGAAAATCTGTTCTTTCGAACTCAAAAAAGTCCTGGGGTAAAGCCCCCATAGAGCAAAAGGAATCTAGAAAGAGGAGAAGGAATCAATTCCAAGATCTGGAAGATATCGAGGAGGAGTCGTCCGAGAATGCAGATCCTATCCGAATAGCTCCTCATCTTTTTGGTCTAACTTCTTCAGACATACCGGCTTCGAGCTCTCGTCCAGGTCGCGGTTATCCTCCCAAAACGTTTAGGGAAAAATATGGTATTCTGGGTAGTAAATATTGGCCTTAACGTAATCCTACTGGCCCTGAAGCCAAAAGAAGAACCCAATTTTTTGACAAAGGAGGAGAGTATTTCACTCATGTTGGAGATACTAGCCATCAAGCCTCTTTGGTAGATATGATTGAAAGTCATCTTCAAGGAAGACGGGCGGAAGGTTATTCTGAGAAGGACTCATTGGTGTCCGATGATAAGGAGAATGTGATCGATAAATCCATTCGCGTTCTTTTATCTTCGACCTTTGTTCGAGACGTGGAGAGGACTATTATGAAGAAACCTCTCGAACAACTTGCAAGGGCAGCTCACGCTCATGAAGTGGTAATATTCTTTAACTCCTTTTGTTCTTTTAATAATCCTTGATATTCTTCTTGGTCTTTATTTAGACAATTCTTTCTTGCTACAGACCGGTAATGCCATGGTATCCGCGCTTTATGATATGGCATTGCATAGAGATCAGTGTAAATATGTCGAAGAAAGCAACTATATTTTAGCTGCCAGGGTTAAGGAGCTTGAAGATCAACTTGCCCAGATCGGTACTTCTCGAGCTTCCACTGAGACTCAATCTGTTCCTCTTGCCAACGAGAACTTGGAAACTGATAATCCGCATATCATTGGCATGATGACGGATGCTAGTCGGTATCAGGCCCAGGTCGACCAGTTGACTCGGGATTTGGATGAACAGCGAGTTTCTCATGCCACTGTAGTTAGCAAATTGGAGTCGGAGATCACCTCACTTCGATCTCAGCTCATGGCAAAGGAAGACGATTCTACTGATTTGGAGAGGATCATAGACGAGCATCGAGCTTAGACGAGCATCGAGCTTCCGAGGTCGAGCCCATTATTCGAGAGTTTCTTGATTCCCCAGTACATACTGCCATAATCCATCAGAAGATCGGAAGTTTGCTCTTGAGCTTGTTCTATAAAGGTGTCAATCAATTAATCGAGTCTGGGCAGATCCCTGATAAGCGTGAGGAATATCGCAAAGTTATGGCCATGGAAAAGGACCGAAGTCTTCAAGACTATCCTCCCGACTGCTTATCCTCTGTTGAGTATAGTAACCATCCACTGGCTCACCTAGTCGAGGAGTATGGAACCCCAATTCCTGTGCCAACGCCTGATTTGGAATTAATAAAGGATATCATTGAGAGTCAAGCAGGCGAAGAGGAAGGCGATGATGCCGAGGAGGATTTCGAAGGAGGCCATATCAACGAAGGGAATGAAGAAGGAGAGGAAGGATCGTCCCCCAAGGAAACTAATTCACCCAGTTAGGATGTTTTTATGATTTTCTTTTAGTTTGTTGTAAACGTAGGTCTTTCGTATATAAAATCTCGTAGATTGTGTAAAATTCCCTTCTTGATATATATGATTTTAACTGAAGTTTTTTCTCGTCGCTTTGATGATCATAGTACGTATTTTACAACACGTTTTTCTCATATATTTGAATTTTTACTGTGCGCGCCAAGGATTGAGGACATAATTGTCATTTCCTTTACTATATATAAAGGTAAAACCTTTGAAGTTTTACCGCGCGTCCCCACTTGTAATATAAAATTTCTTTATTGTTGATCGGAGCTCTCAACTTGATATTTCGTAAGAACCTTTGATTTTTTGATCATGAGTTCCAATCTGTTTTCTGGAGCTTCCAAACGCTCTTTGCGGGGTCCGTCCCGAGATACTCCAAGAAAGAAAATTCGAACGGAAAGTTCTCATCGATCATCTTTCAAAGGGGGATCTTTTTCTCAAGAATTCAAGCCCCGATCTGAACTGGAAAACATTCCTTCTCCGACAGGAGAAACTACGCACTCATCGATGGAAATTTCAAGGGCTTCGATCCGCAGTCCCTTGGTTGATCCGAAAATTCTGGAAGCTTGCTAGACTGAAGGTTCTCGATCTATATCGCCTCCTCCAGTAGATCAAACAACAAACAAGGAGTTTAGAACAGTCCTTCCTTCTCCTGTGGAGCAAACAACGAACGAGGAGTCACGTGGTGCTAGTCCCCCTCCAGTCAATCAATCAATAAACGGGGAACCTAGAGCTATTTCTCCTCCTCACGTAGAACAAGTGACGAATGAGGAGTCTCGAGCTGCTTCTCCCCGCCCGGTTGAACGACCAGTGGATGAGCGTCCCCCTTCCGACCGAGACATAACAAATCAATCTACAAGTCAAGAAGGTCGCACACAGATCGTGACTACTGCTCCTAATTCTGAGATTGCTGCTCCCAATTCCGAGATCGATCCGACTCTGCAATTAAGGGGACCTGTGGAAGATATTCCAGAATCTTTCTTTGCCCCTTTGCATTCTCAAGTCGTTGTTTCGACCTCTCAGGATACTCGAGTCGTCTCTCCTGCCCGTATATCTCAAGGTGTGTCGAAAACTGGGTCAGGTCCCAGTCGTTCTGGTTTTGAAAATGTTGCAGACGATCCATCTCTTTTAAACGATCGTCCATTCAAAGAGCAGGTCGATGATATAACTGAGTTTGGGTATAGTCGATCAGGTGGGGTTTCGACTGACGCATGCATTCCAACAACCCTCGAGCCCGATGGGGTTTCTTGGAATCTGGGAATGGATACAATTTTGCCTAAGGAGCTTGATAAATTGAAGAACCACTCTTCCTTGCAACTTGTCCAGTCCATTTTCAAACGTTTGGAGATGGTAAGCGTATTTTGTTGTTTGTCAAAAGAGATCTAGGTGTTTTAAGTTTCTCACCCATATTTCTCAAAACAGGCTAAGCATGAAGCTCTTCAGCTCGGGATACAAAATGACGAATCTTACTTTGCTCGAGAAGAATCCCTCGAACGGGTAAACTCAATTGCAGTTGCTCATCGATTGCTGATGACTGAGGTTGAGCACCTCCGAGCTACCACTGAGAGGCTCACTAGAGAGAAGGAAGAACTTGCTCGAGTAAATAGCAGTTTGGAGGCTGATAAAGAGCAGCTTACTAAGGAGAAAACAGATCTTCTTCAATTGAAAGATCTGGAGTTTGACAGGGGTTTTTCTCTTGGATATGAGCAGCGTGCCCAAGAAATGATGACTTATCTTGGTTATCCGACGATTCCTGCTCATGTTCACGAAACAGTAGACAAAGACTTTACTCCCGAACAGTAGACAAGGGTCTTTCTTCATTTTTTTTTTTTTTTTTTTTTTTTTGATACTGCAAACCATCCTTATAACGTTTTAAATCTGGACCGTTGATAGGACCTTAACTTCACACCATTGGATCCTTTATCCTCTGCCTATAAAAAGATTCACTCCATTCCTCTCCATTTCTCAGAAGATGAAGTCATTCAAGATGAATATTTATTATTATAAGTATCATCGAGCCCCAGATTTGTCGGTTTATCTACCTAGGAGTTCGAGACTTGGTATGGGAAGAATTGGAAAGATGTGATCTCCGTCTTATGCGGTGATGGTCGGATAAATTTCATAACTGGGGATTAGCTGATCATTCACCACGTCGTACGATAGAGGTCGAGAGTAGAGGAAAGCTGGATTCTATGCTTATCGAAATCAACTTGTTTCTAACAGGTTGGTGATGTCATGCATGAGACCCTTCTGATCCCTACTCTAATTGGCGAAGAAAAAGCATCAACTTCTTCAAGGTGGTCGAATCGTGATAGCATGCGGCTTTGCTTGCCCGACGACACCTGCCGACCAGTAGAAGAAGCCTGAACTTTAGGTTCTCGTCACTGTTCTCAAAGTAGAAAAAAGACGATCGTTCCGAGGAGGTTCAGGAGCGTTTTGAAACCAAATTCTTTCTTTTGCTATTTTGTAGGTGTAATTGTTTAGCGTACTTGATCGATGAATATTCAACATGTAATACTAGCTCTGCTATGATAGTCGTCGTATTGTCTTCATCGATCTAATATAAAACCTCTATTTCGACCGAGTCAAAAACGCATTTATTTCCATTCCTTTATTTACGGCTTGCAGTTATGACTTTGTAACGTAATTCCCGATGTGGTGTTATAGCCGTTGATTGGATGCGAGTTTCACCGTAGGATTTCAACTTATCATGTCTATAAAAGGAATCTTCCTTCTTTTAGTTACCATCATAGGTAAAAAACCCTTAAATAATGTACATCTTCTTTGTCCAAAATGGCGGTCGTCCGCCTAATTCGAGAGTCAAACAAATCACTCACCACGTCGACTTGGTATGGGCGGAATCGGAAAATGGAGATTTCTCAAAAACCATGAAATCTCCGACCCCTAATAAGGGGAATGGATTGGAATGCCTACACTCATCCGACCATCCTATGTAAACGGGTAAAGGTCGGTGTTGTGGAGTTCCGATCTATTAGTTACGCGATCGGTGGAAAGCTGGTTAGTTCATTAAAACGGGAATGTATGACCAAAAAATGCTGACCACCATCGACCGTTGTAACATTATGATCTCTCAAAGCTCTCTCTGATTCCAAAGTTTTGTGGCTGCGAGCTCGACTGGGTTCGATCGGTTCTAGCTGGTGGCAAGAATTCTGAGAGAAATACAGAGATAAATCGAGCTGAAGTCCTTTTGTTAGCTCCTTACTTTATCATATAATAGAATTTGCTGTTTATGTAGCTAGGGCAGTTTATGTATCTTTCCGATGTATATTTCATCAGTGATAATAAAATTTTATATATTAATATCAGCTTGTTTGTTTGCGTAAATCGTTAGTTATGAGATTGATGAGTTTATACCGACCCAATCAGTTTTACTCAAGGATATATTACACTTAGGTTTTATACCGACTGTGGTTTTAACCTTTGTAGATCGTTCATATAGGAGATCGATGAGTTTATCCCGACCCAATCGGTGTTACTCAAAGATATATTACACTTTAGGTTTTATACCCACTTTTTGGTTTTAACCTGTGTAGATTGTTCACATAGGAGGTCGATGAGTTTATACCGACCCAATCGGTGTTACTCAAAGATATATTACACTTTAGGTTTTATACCAACTGTGGTTTTAACCTTTGTAGATCGTTCATATAGGAGATCGATGAGTTAATACCGACCCAATCGGTGTTACTCAAAGATATATTACACTTTAGGTTTTATACCAACTGTGGTTTTAACCTTTGTAGATCGTTCATATAGGAGATCGATGAGTTTATACCGACCCAATCGGTGTTACTCAAAGATATATTACATTTTAGGTTTTATACCCACTTTGGTTTTAACCTGTGTAGATCGTTTTAGCAGATCGGTGAGTGTTTCCGATTCATTCAGTTTTACTCAAAATGTCTTTAGGTTGTATACCAATTATTGGTTTTAACCTTTGTAGATCGATTTTTTGACAAAAGTCTTTTGAACGTGCCTTATGTGGAAATAAGCAAAAGCTTTTATTATAATTGTAGGTAATTCTTAAAGCATGAAAGGGAAATAATAAAATACTCTATAAAATGGAAAAACTAATTTCTTGCAAATCCTGACTACTTTCTAAATCTTCTTGTCTTGAACTTAACGACCATAATATCTTCTGAGATTTACTGCATTCCATGTTCGAGGAAGCGGAGTCCCATCCATATGTGCTATCTTGTACGATCCTTTTTTGCCGACCGCAATCACTGTATAGGGACCCTCCCAATTTTGCTGTAACTTTCCCACATGTTTGGATAATTCAACTTTTTTAAGTACCAAATCACCCTCTTTGAATGATCGTATCCTTACCTTTTGATTGTATGCTTTTTCCATGCTGGACTTAGCTGCTTCTAAACGTAAGCTGGCTTTTTCCCTCAAGGTCTCACTTAAATCGATGTCATCCTTTCGCAGTTGATCGTTTGATTCCTCCTCGTAGAGCTCAATTCTTGGGCTGGGAACTAGCGCCTCTACTGGGATAACTGCCTCCGACCCATAGACTAGGCTAAATGGTGTTTCACCCGTAGAGGCTTTTACTGTAGTTCTGTTGGCCCAAATGACGTCTGGTAATTCGTCTAACCATTTCCCTTTGGCGTCGTCCAATCTTTTCTCGAGTGATTTGATAATCTCTCGATTTGCGACCTCAGTTTGTCCATTAGCTCTAGGATGTCCCACAGATGTGAAGTTTTGCTGTATCCCAAACTTCGAGCACCACTCTTGAACCTGTTTTCCAGCAAACTGGGTTCCATTGTCAGAGATCAGAATTCTCGGTATCCCAAAACGACAGACTATATTTTTCCAAAGGAAATTTATCACTTGGAACTGTGTTATCCGAGCCAGGGCTATGCATTCAATCCATTTGCTGAATTATTCGACGGCGACCAGAACATAACTCTTTTTCGATCTGGCCACTGGGAACGGTCCAATTATATCGATTCCCCATTGATCAAAAGGCCAACAGATCGGAATCGGGTGTATTATCTCAGCTGGTTGATGTATTATATTTGAATGTACCTGACAGTAATGACAATGTTTTACATAGTCTTGTGCGTCGGCGTACATTGTTGGCCAATAGTAACCTGTCCTCAAGCATTTGAGCGTAAGTGCTCGAGCACCACTGTGATTCCCAGCTTCTCCCTCATGTATGCTTCTAAGGATGCTTTCGGAATTGTGCTCGGGAATGCATTTCAATAGAATCCCTGAGACGGATCGTCTGTAGAGTTTTCCTTCTATCATTGCATATCTAGGTGCTCGATATTTTATCCTCCTAGCTTCATTTTTACAGCTAGGGAGTGATCCATCTCTCAAATAGGTGATCAAAGGAGTCATCCAACTATCCGCTGCTATGTCGATATCCATTACTTCGATAACTGGGACAGAATCGAGGTCGATCGAAGGAGTTTTGGAGATTAACCAGGTGATGACTCTTTTAGATTTACCATCCCTTGTCCCTGTAAATCTAGATAGTTGATCAGCCCATCGATTTTCTTCTCGTGGGATATTTTGGATATCAAACTTATCAAATTTCCCAGTCAAATCTTTCACTTTCGCCAAATACTTTATCATGTTGTATTCTTTCACTTCGTACATTCCACTAATTTGTCTCTGAATTAGCTCGGAATCCGTTAAGACATTTAGAATCTTTATATTGGCCTTTATAGCCATTTCCAATCCCGCAACTAGAGCTTCGTACTCAGCTTCGTTATTGGTTACCACGAAGTCTAAAGTAATGGCATAATTCATGTCCTCACCATTTGACCCTTGAAAATTAATTCCTGCCCCTCCACCATCTCTGCTTGATGCGGCATCGACATGCATAAGCCATGGTGGGTCATTGACGATCATAATACTGTTATCGCTTGTCGATGTAGCTTCGGAGCTTGTTTCCGACATACATGGAGTTTCAATGAGAAAATCAGCAAGTATTTGAGCCTTGATTGCAGTTCGTGGTTGATATTCGATCTCATACTGTCCCAATTCTACAGCCCATTTGATTAATCTTCATGAGGTTTCTGGTTTCGATAAAACTTGCCTCAAAGGTTGATTTGTAAGTACGATGATCTTATATGTTTGGAAGTATGGCCGCAACCTTCGTGCTGACGTCACCAAGGCCAGAGCGAATTTTTCAATTATTAAATAATTATTTTCCGCTCCTTGCAGTAACTTACTCAAATAATAGACAGGCTTGTGTTCCGAGCCCTCAATTTTTACCATAACTGAGCTCACAGCCGCCTCGCAAATTGCAATGTAAATGTATAGAGGCTGTCCTTCTGTAGGTTTGGCAAGCATAGGTGGTGAGGTCAAATAATTTTTGAGTTGCTCGAATGCATGATCACATTCCTTAGTCCATTCAAAGGTCTTAGCTTTTCGCAAAGTTTGAAAAAATGGTAAACTCTTGTCTGCGGACCTTGATATGAATCTATTAAGAGCAACAATCTTCCCGACCAGACTTTGCACCTGAGTAATATTTCTAGGAGGCTTCATTTCAGTAATAGCACGTATTTTCTCAGGATTCGCTTCGATGCCTCTCTCGTGGACCAGGTAACCTAAGAATTTCCCTGACCTTACCCCAAAGGTACATTTTAAGGGGTTGAGCTTCATTCCGTATTTCCTCAAAATTTTGAAGCATCGATCAAGGTGTCTAATGTGGTCTTCTTCACTCATTCTTTTTACCAGCATGTCATCGACATACACTTCCATTATTTCTCCGATCAATTCTTTAAACATTTAGTTGACCAACCGTTGATATGTAGCTCCGGCATTTCTTAACCCGAACGGCATTACTATGAAACAATATACGCCCTGTCGGTAATGAACGCAGTCTTTTCTTGATCTCTTTCATCCATAAAAATCTGATAGAAACCTTGGAATGCATCCATCATACTAAAAATTGCAAAGCCTGCTGTCGAGTCGACCAACAGGTCGATCCTTGGGAGAGGATAAGGATCTCTCGGGCATAATTTATTCAAGTCTGTAAAATCGTTGCACATCCTCCACTTGTTATCCTTCTTGTCACCCTTCGAGACAAGTACGACATTACAAAACCACTCAGTAAAGTGTATTTCTCTAATCTGCTTAGATAGTAAAAGTCTTTCGATCTCTGCCTTTATTATTTTATCCTTCACTGGGCCATGATTTCTTTTCTTTTGTCTGACAGGTTTTGCGCTCGGATCTATCTTCAAAGAGTGAGTTATAATTCTCGGGTCGATCCCCACTATATCTTCCGAGCTCCAGGCGAAAACATCCACATTTTTTCTTAAGAAGTTGATCAACATGATTTCTCCCTGTGGAGATAGTTCCGTTCCGATCCTGGTGATTTTGGTCGGGTCATCCTCGATAAGATTGACCTCTTTATGCTCTGGTGCTCGTAGAGTCAGATCTATGGGCTCTTTCCCTTTTTTGCTGATCGGATCCGTACTAGGCAACTCAGGCTCCCGAGATCTTTCCGTCGAAGATCCCACTGTTTTTCTTTTTTACGGTATCAGAGGATCGACGTTTCTTTTCAAAGATAGTGACGTGTTGTAACAATCCCAAGCCATGCAATGGTCGTTGACTATTTCACCGACCCCCGAGATTGTAGGGAATTTGATTTTCTGGTGGTAGGTTGACACAACTGCTCGAAATTGGTTTAGTGCTGGTCTTCCCAAAATAGCATTATAAGCGAACGGTGCCTCAACCACTAAAAACTTAATCATTTTGATCACTCGATGAGGTTTATTTCCAAGAGTTACACTTAAGTTAATTGTTCCAGCTGGAACTATTTCCGATCCTCCAAACCCTACCAGGGGCGTAGCTACTCTTTGGAGAGTTAGTTTTCCGAGGTTCATTTGATTCAACACCTCGATGGCTATTATGTTAGCCGAGCTTCCATTGTCGATCAGAATTCTCTTCACATTGAAATCGGAAATTTTCAATGAGACCACCATAGGGAAATCGGGGTGGTCTTCGTTGTTGTCCCAATTCAAATTCCTAGGGACTTCGCTTTCATCGAACTTGATTACTTGCTGGTTGGAGCTCTTATTCTCGAGTGCCCATACCTCTTTGGGAGGGATTATTCCTTTTTCTAGGGATCGTGCAGTTTTACGCCTCGCATTCCGACTGTCTCCCCCTGCTGGGCCACCAGAGATTACATGTATAGTACATTGATCCGATCGTCATCGATATCGTTTCGTCGGGGTGTATGATTACTCGGAGATCTATTATGAGGACTTCTATTTTCTTCCCTCCTTCTGGGACTTCTTGTCCTTTGTCTTCTCCGATCTGCTCTATCTATGAATTCGCTCATTTTGCAAAGTCAGAAGCCTCTGTTCGACTCGCTCCTCGACCATCCTCTCTATATCTCTTTCAGAGATTCTTTTGGTTGCTTGTCGATTGATAACTGGGGGCTCCTCCTCGTCATCAATCGGGACAACTGTATGTTCCTTGGACAAGCGACGTTCAGGACGAGCATTGGCTCTTGCCTGATTACCTTTTCGAGCAGGGTGCCTTCCAACTATGTTTGGTGGTGAGAATTGAGATCGCTGGTCAGCATCTGGGCTCTCTGCTTGAGTTGATGACTGATCGTTATTTTCTCGGGGTTCCTTGTGATTATTAACCGCCCTCGAGGGACGAACCGCGGCCCTAGTTGGTTCCGCAACTGCCTGAGTTGGAAGAATTTGAGGAAAAAATGAACTCAAAAGCTGAGCGATTTGTAGTATTTTTTCCTGGTCAGCCGGTAGCGGGGTAGCAGGGACGGATTGGACAGGCGGGTTAGGAGCCCGACTTGTGGTAGGAGTTTGTCGTGCTCCCTCGTTTTGATTGATGTTTTCGTTTGGTGCAACTTGTTTCTCTACAGGATCAAGATTTTACTGATTTGCCGGAGGCTGTGTATCGTTAGCGCTGATCCTTTGGGAATCTTCAGGCAAGCTATCCATAGCACGAGAAGGTCGAGAATTCGTGCTTCTTCCTGCGTTACGTGCGCTTTTCCTTGGATTGGCCATATTTCGATCGAGTAATTAACCTTGCCCCACGGTGGGCGCCAACTGATTTAACCGAATTTCGTCTTAGGTTTAATCTCAGTAAATTTATTCAAGATCACAATTTATTGTATTAAGGGTTTGGTTAAAGTACTCAGGATGATGCAATTCAAGAACAAGCACAGTAATATAATTGAATAGATGACAATAATATGAAGGGCGAACAATTGTAGTATATTTCGTAGGTTCAAATCTGGATCTTCAATACAATGTAAAACTCATTATTTATAATAATTCTCTCGTCCTAATTGAACTAGGAGTCCTATTTAGCCTAGGAATCCTGCATGGCCTAGGAATACAACAAGGCCCATCAAGTCCTCTGGGTCGGACAATAGGTCGAGCAGATATGTTTGGCGGATCGAGCCGATCTCGTGGTTCAAGCAGGTCGGATCGATCTTGATTCTCCTCGGATATTCCTAGTTGGTTATGTGTGCGAAATAGCCCTCATCAGATGAAATAAGAAGATGGAAAGTTTTTCGACTTAAACTTTTACTGCAAGAAAGATCTAAATATCTGGGGTAAAAAGTAAAATATCCCGCGTTTTTCGATTATATATATGGGTGGTGAAAAGACAGATTCAACCCTTCGCGTCTCTTCGTATTCCCGCCAAATAAAACCTTGAAAAGACTTTATGATTGTCTGACACACGTTACCAACATACGTGTCCTATGTGGATAGTTCAATTGAAAATGCACTCTTTTTCCCTTATTCGGTTTTTTATCCCTTGAAGGGTTTTTCCGAACTAGGTTTTTAACGAGGCATATTTCATGGACGATGAAAGGACCAAAGTAGCAACCACATTTTACTTCTACGAGCTCCAGCTACGATTACGCTCGAGAAGTGAGGGAGTACTGATGAGGGCTATTTTTACACATATAACCGAGCAGGGTTTTTCGAGAAGAATCAAGATCGATCCGATCCGTGTAGACAGCAAGATCGGCTCGACCTTCCAAAATTTATCTGATCGACCTAATGTCCAATCCAGAAGACTTATTGGGCCATGCGGTACTCCCAGGCCATGCAGGATTCCTAGGCCTAATAGGATTCCTAGCTCTGTTAGGAATGATGAAGATTATAAATAGTGGATGTTAGAATGTGATGAGGGGTATTTCGCATACGCCGTTTTATGAAGTACCTATGCTCGAGATCGACCTCGTCCCCGACCAGGAATGGCATTCTCGACCAGAAGATCCTAGTTTTCCGATCAAGTCAGATTGATGGCACGGGATCTACTCTCCGATCTGCTCACCGCCTCGGGGTTACTGTGGGGCCGACCTACAGCTTTGTACAGCTGGCCGAGAGGTATTCTCCTACAGACGGTCCAGCTAGCTCATTACTGTTCCTATAAATACGCGGCGCATTTATGACATCAGGGAGGGCACAACTTCCAAGAGAGGCCCTAAGCTCGGACTTACTGTTCGGATTAGGAACTAGCTTGTTTATTCCTTGTATCTACTTTCCTAGTTGTACGACATCCTGTAACGCTCGAGTAGACCCATCTTGTAACCTGAACTCAATATTCGATTGTGATATATAAGATTTACGCACTCTATACACTTATTGTTTTCTGATTATCTCCATACTTTTCCCAGCATTCTTGCTACCAGCAGCTGAGCCCGAACACTTCCCCGAATTGCAACCTAAGCCGGCCAGTTATCATTTCGTGGTCGGGAAGCTCGACCCAAAGTTACCATTCTTCATAGAAGAAAGGAAGAAATTGGTGATTTGAGGATGAACTTCCTTTTGATTATCTGACCAGCTTTCCACCCTCGGATATACCCCTCGAGATCCGTAATGCTAACCCTGCGCAAAGTACTCGGGCAAGGGTTATTCGAACAATCGCATCTCGAGGAGAGATCCCGTTTTTAGGGATCAGAGACCCCCCGATAGATGAGGTGCTCCTTTTTTCCGATTCCACCCATACCAAAGAAGTTTATGTCTTGTCCAAAAGATCGAATGTACGTTCGGAGCCAAATTTCAAAGATATGAACAGGTAAAAGGAAGGATCCGAGCGTAATTCTCGGATAAAACATTTTAGACGGTGGAGGGTAAAGATTTTCACCTGAGTAAAAGCCATATTTATACTAAAAGGAAGATTTGATCGACGGTCTGTATTCAACGAAACCAACGGCTCAGATTAAGGCATCTATCACGGGTGACCGTTCCACTTCCCGAGATTAAGGTACTGTTTGGACAGACTTTCTTTGAAACTTAGCTGAAAAAAGGGGAATACTATGACTTGGTCAAATATGCAGCGCAGAAACTTTCCCTTTTTACTTTGTGCTCGGAATTTCAATCACTCTTAACTCGAGTATAAATTGTTTATGCATTAAGAATGCAACATGAATGAACACTCTTAACTCGAGTATAAATTGTTTTTACAAAAAAGTACAACATGAATGAACACTCTTAACTCGTGTATAAATTGTTTTTACAAAAAAGTACAACATGAATTCTTAACTCGAGTATAAATTGTTTTTACAAAAAAGTACATGAATGATCACTCTTAACTCGAGTATAAATTGTTCCAACAGTAAGAATGCAACTTGATTGATTACTCTTAACTCGAGTATAAATTGTTTATACAGTAAATCACTTCACCAGACACAAAATACCATCGATTAGAAGGAAGAAAAAGTTTATTATTCCAACGGGGAAAACGAGTACAAAAGGAAGAAGTTTAAAAGTACAACATTTAGTTGAGCAAAAGAAGAAATCTCTAGATACTTTTCTCGAACAGAAGCTTGCGGACTTCAACGTTGCGGGCCTCTCATACCCGGCCTCATAACCTTTTTGATAGGCCTCTTGCTCCCGCTGCTCGGCGTTTTTCTTCTCCTGCTCGACGAGCGACTTCAGCCTATCCAGCTCCTTGCTCAACTCCTCGTGAACCTGGCTCTCTTTCTGCTTCACAGCTTTCTCTGTCTCGGAAGCCAATTTCAGCTCGATAGCTCTAGCTTCTTCAAGGGACCTCGATAGTGCAACCTTCTTTTCCTCCAGCTCGAGGATAACCTTAGCACGCTGCTCGGCTTCTTGCTCGACTTGCAGCCCGAGGTTAAATAACTGTTGTCCGACCTTAAATGGACAAAAGTTGTTGTGTTAGTAAAAATAAAAAATAAAAAGAGAGAGAGAGAGGACACTCACTTGAAAAAGCAGATCTGTGCTCGATTACACCATTTCATTCGCATTTTTCCCTTCTTGTTCGGCCATGGCCTTACTTTTCACCTCTTCAAAAAAGGCACTGAGCGTCCGAGCAACGTTGGGGACAAAGTTTTGGGGTTCTGGGTTCCCAACCGACGAGGGAGTTTTCTTCTGATCGACGGGAGGGTCATTTATTTTGACCTTCTTATTGGGAGGCTCGACCACAGTGTCCTTATTTGCCTCCAGAGCCAAAACACTACCAGCCAATGTTTGGTTCGCCCCCGTCATTTGAATCAGAATTGAGGTCGGAGTCAGATCGTCAACGACTGGAATTTTGATCAAAGCAGACTCAGAGCTTTGCTTGTCCCTCTCCGAGCTGTTCTTAGACCTAGAGGGAGAGTCCGAAATTGGTATAACTGCTTTGTCCTCGATCCGAACGGGCGACGAGTTGGGCAAAGGCTTGGTCTCAGCTTGGCCAAGATCACCTTTTAGGGGCTTCCGTTTGCTCGGTGACTGCATTCGAAGGAGAATCGATCTTGCGCTTCCCGCGATCGCCCTTAGAGGTTTTTCCTACATCCGAGGAGGATTTAGACTCTCTAATTTTGGACTTAGGACCCTTCTCCTTTTTGACCTTCAACAACAGTTTGGGATCGAGTTTGGAACTCACCATACCTTCCATGATCTAATTTTTAGTAAAGAGAAGAAGGCTCGATTTACGTTATCGATTGATGGGCTCCGATGAAGAAAGACTTATAATTTCAGTGGTGCAAATCTTAAACTGCCTTCTATTTATTAGAAAATGGAACGTTGCCTTTTTGGGAACCCAACAGTCGCGAATTTCAAGTTTTTCCGTGCCCTATTAAAAAGGTCGATTGTTTTGATACCGTGCCTACTAAGTGATTCACATGCACGAAAATGCTCGATATCGACGTTCTTTTATGAACCTTATGGCTCACAAAGACTTTTGTCTAGTTGAGCAGTATAATAAATTACTGATGAGCGGACTCAGAGAACTTAAACAGAAAAAGCAGATTTTATAGATGATCGAAATAATTACAGTGCATATAATAAAGGATCCTACAATCTATTACAAGAAATCTAAGGGTTTGACTGCTCCTCTTTGCCCTCACTCTCGGAGCCACCCTCGACATCGACGTTATTATCTCCAGAAGCTTCTCGATCATCCCCATCGTCGGAAGAATCTTGATCTTCCTCTCCGGAACTGTCTGAACTCGAGCTCGTGCTGGACGTATCCAAGTCCATCAAGTCAGGATTGGGCATTGGAACTCCGAACTCTTCCACAAACGGAGCGAACTCATGTTTTTCCCAGTTGGCGGAGCTCGAGGATGAGACTTGATAATCTTCTCCGTCCATATTCTTGAAAATGTTCATGTGTTTCAAGTACTCATCTATCTTATTGGGAATGACTTTCGCGGAGACAAGTTGTCGAACGCCTTTATAGAAGGTAGTCTGGAGGACTTGATCGACCCTTTTACGAGCTATAGCATCCAACGCGGGAGACTCTAAAAATTCTCTTATCGAGCTTAGGCGAGAGTCTTCTTTGCCACGCTGATAAGATAACTCGGAATCAGCCTTGGTTTACGCGAGCTCCTCTTCAAGTTTCTTAACCTTCTCCTCGAGCAAGCTCTTCTCTTCCACGACCTTCACCAAGTCTTCCTCGACGGCCGGGGTATACTTGGCTTTCATGGACTCCAATTCTTTTTGGACGGAGATAAATTGATTGCGAAGTTGGGACTCTTCCTTGAGTAAGTCCCTATAAGCGATATGGACCCGATCGGACTCCTCTTCTAACATTGAGGTACGATTCACCTCAGTAAGAAAGCAGTCCCCGATCTGCAAGAACAGGGTGGTTAGTATTTTGTTCCAAGACTTAAACAGTTACAACAAATGTAAAGGGATGTACCGTGTGATATGCTTTGGAGAATTGGCCTAATACGTCAAGGTCGCAATGGCCAAGAAGCTCCTCCTGGTCCTCGGCAAATCTCCCCGCCATGAAAATCTTGATCGCCTTGTCGTGCTCGTTCTCGCCGTTTGGGGTGCGATCGCTTCGAACTGATCCCCTCTCGGGATAACCCGCTGCTCGGGAACCTCTAAGTTGATCTTCGATGAAGTCCACCATATCAGGCCTACTTCGACCAGATCGGGAAGAAAGAGGTGTTCGGTGTCGACCCCACAATCCGGTCCTCCTTTTAGCCTCGGGGGGTCCCTCGAGATCTTCCCGAGCTCGCCGATTATAGATCTCTCTCCCTTTGAGCTTCTTCATGGTAAACATGCTGTATCCTAAGCCAGAAGAAGAAGAAGGGCCAGCTTGGTGAGGAGGTGGTACCATTTGGATCGGCTCAGCATTCTCGGGCTCCCCTTCGTTTCTGATCTGGTCAGTCTGAGCCGAGCTTCCCCGAGGAGGAACGACAGTTCTAGGCTCCGGTCTAATTTGTCTCCTCGGCTGACCGGGCGTCTTTCTCGAGGTAGATGCTACAGTTTTACCGACTATGGAAGCTCGGTATTGCTCCACCATTGTACCTGACGAAATAAAAATTGAGAAATGATAACGAAATCCTCAGAATAGCATACCATCACGGTCACTCGGGAAAGATTATTATCCTTACTCAATGTTCGAGGGTCATCAGCATCTGCTAGTCGATAGGTAGCTCGGCTGAGTCCAGCTTTTCGAAGAACAGGCTCCAGAATAAGGAAAGCCGACTGATACGGATCGGAACGCATCTCTTTAACAAGATCGTCTGGGATAACCTTCGCAAGATGGCCTAACAATTCTCGTTTTCCGAACACCCAGTCTCGCTCACCTGGCCATTTGTGTGGAACCATCGCCGAGCTCCCCTCGGAAGCCGGTACTTCAGGTCCTCTGATAAAGAAGAACTGTTTCTTCCAGTTGAGAGAATTGCTAGAAGTTATGGTCGATAAGACCGAATGATTCGAACGCTGGGAGAAATACACAAACCCAGCGTTCGAGGCGGAGGAAGTACTGATCTTGAAGAATTGCCAAAAGCGCCGGAAATTAGCAGCCTCGTCCTTGGCCTTCATCAAAACGCTGAAAGCTATCAAATACCCAATCGAGTTGGGAAGGATCTGTGCGGGAGCCAGGGAGAATGCATCTAAAACCTGCTCAAGTAATGGGGCAAAAGGAATGCGCAACCCATAGTCAAATTGCTTAGCATAAAAAGCTTGACATCCTGCTGGGGGCTTATTCACTCTTTGAGAGGAGGTCGGAATCACTAGCGAGTAGCCTTCGGGAAGGAATTTACCTATCGCAGCTTTGAGGTTTGCCTCATCCTCTTTTGGATCATACGCACTGGAGATTTCATCGACCCGTTTCTCAGTCTTCTGAGCTCGACCTGTGGCTTTGGACTTTTTCGTGACACCGGCTAGGTCGAGGATTCTCACACTGCACCCGCCTCCGATTTGATATCTCATTATCTCATTCTTGTCAAACGGTACAGTCAAGCTATTCTCATTGTCGGAGTCAGCTTTTTCTCCATCTCCACCCTCCTCGCTGTCGGCCTCGGCATTTTGTTCAGCATCTCCACCGTGCTCGGAATTCCATTGACCAGATGTTTCTTCTCCAGCGTTTGACCCCAAGGCATGCTCTATTTGGTTGACGATTCTATTCGTCTCTTCAGAGGAGTGTTCTGCAGTTTTGTAGTCATTAATGAGTTCGCCTGTGGATCCTAGGTCAGAATCCGATTGTGTAGGAATATTGGTTTGAATTTCTGGGTTCTCGGGAATAGACATGATGGTAAAGGTTTATCGCAACGATCGACGAAAAAGGATACTATTTATCGATCTAAATGCTCCGATCTGCAGTAAAATTGGAAAAACGTACTCATATTTCCAAGTCAACGTATATATATAAAGGTTAAAAGGGTAAATTGCAAATTCAACCCCGAGTAACCGCGACGGTTAAGCTCCCGCTTAGTAAAATTGAGGGTCATTTCCCGTTAATAGCACCTATGGTCCTCCAAGTCTCAGAAATAGATATTTTGAGTCAGAAAGATAAGATTAAACTACATTGTCTTCCGCGGATATGCACTCTTTTTCCCTTCGCTCGGTTTTTGTCCCCCTGGGTTTTTCCAAGTAAGGTTTTTAATGAGGTATATCCGATGCAAGACCGTTCGAGACCCGTTCTCGATCGAAATATGGCCAATCCAAGGAAAAGCGCACGTAACGCAGCAAGAAGCACGAATTCTCGACCTTCTCGAGCTATGGATAGCTTGCCTGAAAATTCCCAAAGGATCAGCGCTAACGATACACAACCTCCGGCAAACCAGCAAAATCTTGAACCTGTACAGGAACAAGTTGCACCAAATGAAAACATCAATCAAAACGATGGAGCACGACAAACCCATACCACAAGTCGGGCTCCTAACCCGCCTGCCCAACCCGCTACCCCGTTATCGGCTGACCATGAAAAAATTCTACAAATCGCTCAGCTTCTGAGTTCGTTTTTTCATCAAAATCATCCAACTCAGGCAGTCGCGGAACCAACTAGGGCCGCGGTTCGACCTTCGAGGGCGGTTAATAATCGTAAGGAACCCCTGGAAAATAACGATCAGTCATCAACTCAAGCAGAGAGCCCAGATGCTGACCAAAGATCTCAAATCTCCCCGCCAAACATGGTTGGAGGACGTCCTGTTCACAAAGATAATCAGGCAAGAGCCAATGCTCGTCCTGAACCTCATTTGTCCAAGGAACATACGGTAATCCCGATCGATCAGGAGGAGGAGCCCCCAATTATCAATCGACAAGCTACCAAAAGAATCTCTGAAAGAGATATAGAAAGGATGGTCGAGGAACGAGTAGAGCAAAGGCTTCTGACTTTGCAACAACCTTGGCCTCGTTCCCGAGAAATACAGGATAGTATAGCTGCATGTTCCCCTTTTTGTTTAGAAATCAGGGAAGCACATGCTTCCGGATCTCTGCCCGCCCGGCTCCCCAGATACGACGGAACCACTGACCCAACCGACTACATTTTTAGTTTCACTAATATAATGAGCCTATATGCTCATTCAGCAGAATATACGGCCAAGTTGATGATCACGACGTTTGAGGGGTTAGCATTGGATTGGTTCGGAAAACAACCGCCTAACTCAATCTTCAGCTTTAGAGAGTTGTGCAACAAGCTAGAACAACAGTTTGCCAGCCAGAAAAAACAAAAACTCCCCATGAGCTATTTAGGAACTATAACCCAGCTAGAAGGGGAGTCCTTAAGGAATTGGTTAGCAAGGTTCAATGTGGAACTTTTGAAGATTGACTCTCCGAACATTGATTATATCATATCAATTCTATTCGATCTAACTAAGAATAGGCAATTTGGCAATGCCTTGAGTCGAAAACAACCTAGAACCTTCGCGGAAATCATGACGTTGGCCTCCAAATATATGACACAAGAAGAGATGAATTCTTTCAAGGACAAAAATAAGAATAAAGCATCAACTTCAGGATCAAGAAAACCTGAAAAACCCCCGATGCATAGGGTAGCGGAATATGATCGATTTCCCCGAAGAGGGAACGTGTTTCAAAGATTAGAACACAATGGGAGCAACCTTGAGAAAAGACCCAATGTCTACCTCAGGCCTCGATCTCCAGAAAGGAATATAAGAGATCGAATTAGTTACGTAGAGTTTACAAAACTAAATGCCCCAAGAGAAGACATCCTGGTGATACTGGAAAGGAATAATCTAATTCCCCCAGCAAAAAGAATCACACAAGCTAAACCTGGGGCAAAGAACTACGATTTATATTGTAGGTACCATCGAGCTCACGGTCATAGAACCGAAGATTGTTATCATCTGAAACAAGAAATCGAAAAATTAATTCAACAAGGTAAATTAAATGAATTTGTTGAAAGAGCAGATCGAAGAAGACAAAGGACAAGAAGTCCTAGAAGGAGAGAGGAAAATAGAAGTCCTCATGGTAAATCGCCCAGTAACCGTCCGCCTCGACGGAATGATAGCGATGACGATCGGATCAATGGAACTATTCATGTAATCTCTGGTGGACCCGCAGGGGGAGACAGTCGGAATGCGAGGCGACGGACTGCGCGATCTTTAGAACAAGGAGTAATCGCTCCCAAAGAGATATGGGCACTCGAGAATAAAAGCTCTAACCAGCAAGTCATCAAGTTCGACGAAAGCGAAGTCCCCAGAAATCTGAATTGGGACAACAACGAAGACCACCCCGATTTCCCTATGGTGGTCTCATTGAAAATATCCGATTTCAACGTCAAGAGGATTCTGATCGACAACGGAAGTTCAGCTAACATAATAGCTACCGAAGTGCTGAATCAGATGAACCTCGGAAAATTAACTCTCCAAAGAGTAGCTACACCCCTTGTAGGGTTTGGAGGATCGGAAATAGTTCCAGCCGGGACTATTAACTTGAGTGTAACACTAGGAAATAAACCTCATCGAGTTACAAAAATGATTAAGTTTTTAGTGGTAGAAACACCATTCGCTTATAACGCCATTTTGGGAAGACCAGCACTAAACCAATTTCGAGCGGTAGTGTCAACTTATCACCAGAAGATCAAGTTTCCTACAATCTCTGGGGTCGGTGAAATAGTCAACGACCACTGCATGGCTTGGGATTGTTACAACACGTCATTATCCTTAAAAAGAAATGTCGAGCCTCTAACGCCTTCGAAAAGGAAAACAGTGGGATCTTCTATGGAAAAATCTCTGGAGCCTGAGTTGCCTAGCACGGATCCGATCAGTAAAAAGGGAAAAGAGCCCATAGATCTGACTCTGCGTGCACCAGAGCACAAAGAGGTCAAGCTTATCGAGAGTGACCCGACCAAGATCACCAGGATTGGAACAGAACTATCTCCACAGGGAGAAATTGTGCTGATCAACTTCTTAAGAAAAAATGTGGATGTTTTCGCTTGGAGCTCGGAAGACATAGTGGGGATCGACCCAAGAATCATAACTCACTCTCTGAAGATAGATCCGAGCGCAAAACCGGTCAGACAAAAGAAAAGAAATCATGGCCCCGTGAAGGATAAAATAATTAAAGCAGAGGTCGAAAGACTTTTATCGTCCAAGCAGATTAGAGAAATACACTTTACTGAGTGGTTATGTAATGTCGTACTTGTCTCGAAGGGAGACAAGAAGGATAATAAGTGGAGGATGTGCAACGATTTCACTGACTTGAATAAATTGTGTCCGAGAGATCCTTATCCTCTCCCAAGGATCGATCTATTGGTCGACTCGACGGCAGGTTTTGCAATCTTTAGTATGATGGATGCATTCCAGGGCTTCTATCAAATTTTCATGAATGAAAAAGATCAAGAAAAGACTGCATTCATTACCGAACAAGGCGTATATTGTTTCATAGTGATGCCCTTCGGATTGAGAAATGCTGGAGCAACCTATCAACGCTTGGTCAACTTGATGTTTAAAGAGTTAATCGGAGAAATAATGGAGGTATATGTCGATGACATGCTAGTAAAAAGCATGAGTGAAGAAAATCATATTGAGCACCTCGACCGTTGCTTCAAGATCTTAAGAAAATATGGAATGAAGCTCAACCCCTTAAAATGTACATTTGGGGTAAGGTCGGGAAAATTCTTAGGGTATTTGGTCCATGAGAGAGGCATCGAAGCAAATCCAGAGAAGATACGGGCAATCACTGAAATGAAGCCCCCTAAAAATATTACTCAGGTACAAAGTCTAGTAGGGAAAATTGTCGCTCTCAATAGATTCATATCAAGGTCCGCAGACAAAAGTTTACCATTTTTTCAAACTTTACGTAAAGCTAAGACCTTTGAATGGACTAAAGATTGCGATCATGCTTTCGAGCAACTGAAAAACTATTTAACCTCGCCACCTATGCTCGCCAAACCTACGGAGGGACAACCTCTATATATATACATCGCTATTTCCGAGGCGGCGGTGAGCTCGGTTATGATAAAAATTGAGGGCTCGGAACACAAGCCCGTCTATTATTTGAGTAAGTTATTGCAGGGAGCTGAGAAGAATTATCTAACAATCGAAAAATTTGCTTTGGCTTTGGTAACGTCAGCACGAAGATTGCGGCCTTACTTTCAAACATACAAGATCATCGTACTCACCAATCAGCCTCTGAGGCAAGTGTTATCCAAACCAGAGGCCTCAGGAAGATTGATCAAATGGGCTGTAGAATTGGGACAATACGAGATCGAATATCGACCACGAACTGCAATCAAGGCTCAGATACTGGCAGATTTCCTCCTTGAAACTCCAAGTCTATCGGAGACAAGCTCCGATGTGACATCAACAAGCGATAGAAATATTATGATCGTCAATGACCTGCCATGGCTTATGCACGTCGATGGTGCTTCAAGCAGAGATGGTGGAGGTGCAGGAATCAGTTTCCAAGGACCAAATGGCGAGGACATGAATTATGCCATCACTTTGGACTTCGTGGTAACCAATAACGAAGCCGAATATGAAGCCCTAATTGCGGGGTTGGAAATGGCTGTACAAGCCAATATAAAGATTTTGAATGTTTTGACAGATTCCGAACTAATTCAGAGACAAATTAGCGGGATGTACGAAGCAAAAGAATTCAATATGATAAAATACTTGGATAAAGTAAAAAAGTTAACTGGGAAATTTGATAAATTTGATATTCAGAATATTCCACGTGAAGAAAATCGATGGGCTGATCAACTATCCAGATTTACAGGAACAAGGGATGGTAAATCTAGAAGAGTGATCACCTGGCTAATCTCCAAAACTCCTTCCATCGACCTTGATGTTGTCCCAGCTAATGAAGTAATGGATATCGACTCGCCAGCGGACAGTTGGATAACTCCGATAATCACCTATTTGAACGATGGATCTCTCCCTAGCCAAAAGAATGAAGCTAGAAGGATAAGATATCGAGCACCAAGGTATGCAATATTGGAAGGAAAACTCTATCGACGATCTGTATCTGGAATTTTGATGAAATGCATTCCCGAGCACCAGTACGAGAGTATCCTTAAAAGTATACATGAGGGAGAAGCTGGGAACCACAGTGGCGCTCGAGCACTCGCGCTCAAATGCCTAAGAACTGGATACTATTGGCCGACGATGTACGCGGATGCACAAGATTATGTAAAACATTGTCATTATTGCCAAGTGCATTCGAATATAATACATCAACCTGCTGAAACAATGCACTCGATTCCGATCTGCTGGCCTTTTGACCAATGGGGAATTGATATAGTGGGACCTTTTCCACAGGCTAGATCAAAAAAGAGTTATGTTTTAGTCGCAGTCGAATACTTCAGTAAATGGATCGAATGCATTGCCCTAGCTCGGATAACACAATTTCAAGTGATAAATTTTCTCTGGAAAAATATAGTCTGTCGTTTTGGAATTCCGAGGATTTTAATTTCCGACAATGGAACCCAATTTGCTGGGAAACAAGTTCAAGAGTGGTGCTCGAAGTTAGGGATACAACAAAACTTTACATCTGTTGGACATCCTCGAGCAAACGGGCAGACTGAGGTAGCAAATCGAGAAATTATAAAATCCCTCGAGAAAAGACTTGACGACGCCAAAGGAAAATGGTTGGATGAACTTCCTGGCGTCGTTTGGGCTAACAGAACTACAGTCAAAGCATCTACTGGTGAAACACCGTTCAGCTTGGTATATGGATCGGAAGCAGTCATCCCAGTCGAGGCACTTGTTCCCAGTCCGAGAGTTGAATTGTACGATGAGGAAACAAATAATCAACTTAGAAAGGACGACATCGACCTAAGCGAGACCTTGAGAGAAAAGGCCAGTCTTCGACTAGAAGCAGCAAAATCTAGCATGGAAAAAGCCTATAATCAACGGGTGAGAATACGATCATTCAAAGAAGGTGATTTGGTACTTAAAAAAGTTGAAGTATCCAAACATGTGGGAAAATTACAGCAAAATTGGGAAGGCCCCTATGTGGTAATTGCGGTCGGAAAGAAGGGATCATACAAGATAGCTCATATGGATGGAACTCCGCTTCCGCGGACATGGAATGCTGTGAACCTCAGAAGATATTATGGTCGCTAAATTCAAAAGACAGGAAGATTCAGAAATTAATTAGAGTTTCCTAGAAATTAGTTTTTTTTAATGTTTTGTTATTTTCTTTTTACCATGGATTTGTCTTCAATTATAATAAAAGCTTTTGCCTTTTCCTCCAACGGACGCGCTCAAAGATGACGTTTTCAGAATAAATGATCTACAAAGGTTAAAACCAATAATTGGTACACAACCTAAAAATCTCTGAGTAAAACCGATTGGGTCGGTATACACTCATCGATCTCCTAATAAATGATCTACAAAGGTTAAAACCAATAATTGGTACACAACCTAAAAATCTCTGAGTAAATCCGATTGGGTCGGTATACGCTCATCGATCTCCTAATAAATGATCTACAAAGGTTAAAACCAATAATTGGTACACAACCTAAAAATCTCTGAGTAAAACCGATTGGGTCGGTATACACTCATCGATCTCCTAATGAAAGATCTACAAAGGTTAAAACCAATAATTGGTACACAACCTAAAAATCTCTGAGTAAAACCGATTGGGTCGGTATACACTCATCGATCTCCTAATAAATGATCTACAAAGGTTAAAACCAATAATTGGTACACAACCTAAAAATCTCTGAGTAAAACCGATTGGGTCGGTATACACTCATCGATCTCCTAATGAAAGATCTACGAAGGTTAAAACCAAATTCAAAGATTGGCACAAGACTAAAAGTATACATTGATAAATGAAGTATACATTCATCGAACGATCTACATAACTGAATAGCTGATATACAGTAAAATTTTTTGTCACTGATAAACACGTACATCGGAAATACCTATAATATCCTAGCTAAAGCAATAGAAAACTCTACTACATAAGGAAGCAAAGAGGCAACCAAAGGATCTTCCGCCTGATCTATCTCCGACTTGCTCCCAGAATTCTTGCCACCAGCTAGAACCAATCGTTCTCGTGGTCACAAAGCTTTGGAATCAGGGAGAGCTTTGAGAAATCATAATGTTACAACGGTCGACGGTGGTCAGCATTTTTTGACCATATATGCTCGTTTTAATGAGCTGACCAGCTTTCCACCAACCACGTAACTAAGGGGACGGAACCCCTCAACACCGACCTTTACCCATTTACATAGGTTGGTCGGATGGTTATTGGCGTTCCGATCCATCCCCTTTATTAGGGGTAGGAGATTTCATGGTTTTTGAGGAATCTCTATTTTCCAATTCCACCCATACCAAGTCGACATGATAAAGCTTTCTTCTGGATTCTCGAATTAGGCGGACGACCGCCATTTTGGACAAAGAAGAGGTACATTATTTCAGGATTTTTTACTTATGATGGTAACTTACTGGAAGAAAGAAGATTCCTTTTATAGATAGGATAAGTTGAAATCCTACGGTGAGACTCACATCCAATCAACGGTTATAACATTACATAGGGACTTACGTTACAAAGTCATAACTGCAAGCAGTAAATGAAGGAACGGAAATGAATGCGTTTTCAACTCGGTCGAAATAGAAGTATCATATTAAATCGATAAAGACAATACAACGATTATCATGACAGAGCTAATATTACATGTCGAATATTCATCGATCGAGCACATCAAATAATTACATCTACAAAATAACAAAAGAAAGACTCTGGTCTCCAAAAGGCTTCGTCGGAATGGTCATCTTTCTTCTACTTCGAGAATAGTGACGAGAAATTAATGTTCAGGCATTCTTCGCCGGATCGACAGCTGACGATCATCGGGTAAAGGATACATATCTTCTCAACTCGACCACCTCGAAGAAGCTGATGCTTATTCCTTAGATAATAGATAAGGGATCAGAAGGGTCTCATGCATCACATCGTCGACCTGTTAGAAACAAGTTGATTTCGATAAAACATAGAATCCTGCTTTCCTCTATTCTCGACCTCTATCGTACGACGCGGTGAAGGATCGGCTAATTCCCAATTATGAAATTTACCCGACCAACACCGCCTAAGACAGAGATCTCATTTTTCCGATTCCTACCATACCAAGTCTTGAACTCCTAAGTACATAAACTGACAAATCTGGTGTTCGATGATACTTATAACGATAAATATTCATCTTGAAGGACTTCACCTTCTGAGAAAATAGAAAGGAATGGAATGATCTATTTATAGGCAGAGGATAAAAGATCCAATGGTGTTGAATTGAGATCCCGTCAACGGTCCAGATTTATAAACATTATACGGATGGTCCGCAGTATCAGAAAAAATGATCAATCATGGTTATCGAACTGAACATACAAGGAATAATTAATTTTATTCAAACCTTCAAAAGGATCATTACATTTCACAAGTACAGCCATATCATCACAAAAACTACAGTTACATTTAAGGACCATTACAATTATTTCGAACACTAGTTCTACTTTGCTACTCCTCGGAATGATCTGCTCCTTCAAAATCAACATTCTCCTCAAACTACTACCAATGCATAGAGACGAGGAACATGCAGAAGTGCGTATATTTGCTGATGCTGGTGAACTAATGACCTCTACATGGGCCACGGGGTCGCCAGGAGGCATGGTGCATCTAGGGTCGATCACAGTATCAAGCTAAAGCACACTGAGAAGGGAAGAACTTTGCTGTCGTACAATTAAGACAGGTTCATTTTTCAGGCCTTGGGTGCAAGTTTTCGAGCATGCATGGACAAAACACCATTTTAATGAACTGACCCGCTCTCGCCTATCCAAAAAACTATCTGACTTAATATCTCCACTGTAGACAACAGGCCATAAAAACCACAATAAATTGTTCAGAAATGGCATATTGTTTCAAGTCTTTCTTCTTCTCCAATAAGTTATTTATACTATGGGATATAATCAATCAACGGACAGAGCATACGAATCGTTCCTACAGTTATGGCACGCCTTTCAAAATTGACTTCCCATCTTCCAATAAAATTGCAGGAAGTTATTTATTCACAGGCAGGTCGAAGGGACACAGAAACCGAACAACAAACACGTTTTTCCATTCATCAGGCAAAATGTTTATGTACATTCTTTTTCAATAGAAACTCCACAACAAAAAAAAAAATAAAAAAAATGAAAGACTGTTGTCTACTTCTCGAGAACATGATCGGGATTTGTTTGATGAGCAAGGAAGTTCATCATTTCTTGGGCTCGCTGCTTATATCCAAAAGAAAAACCCAGGTCAAACTCTTTATTTTTCAATACAAGAAGGTCTGCATTTTCCTGAACAAGCCGTTCCTTATCAGAAACGAGCTGTTCCTTCTCGGACACCAGATTATCGTTAGTTTGAACAAGCTCTTCTTTCTCCTTCGAAAGTCTTTCGGCTGCAGCTCGAAGATCTTCCACCTCGGTCATCAAGGCTCGATGAGCTACGGCGATTCTGTTCATCCGTTCTAGAGAATCCTCTCGGAGAAAGTAAGACTCATCATTTTGAATTCCGAGCTGGAGAGCTTCATGCTTCGCCTATGAGGAAGAAGTGAAAAATAAGCAATTCCTTAAAAATAAAAATTCCTAATATCAAAATAACAAAAATACACTTACCATCTCCAAACGCTTAAAGATAGACTGAACAAGATGCATAGAAGAATGGCCTTTCAGTTTATCGAGCTCCTTGGGTAAAATCGTGCCCATCCCAAGATTCCAGGAAACGCCATCAGGATCAAGGTTTGAGGGGATGCAAGCTTCAATAGAAACTCCACCAGATCGACTATATCCAAATTCAGTTATTTCTTCTACCTGCTCCTTAAAGGGACGATCATCTAAGAGTGATGGGTCGTCTGCAGTATTTTCGAAACAAGAACGACTCGGTCCAGATCCTGTCTTCAGAGCATTTTGAGAAATAGGCACAGGGGAAACGGCACGAGTTTCTTGAGCGGTCGATACAACGACCTGAGGATGCATACCGGAGAAGAAAGACTCAGGAATGTCTTCCATGGAATCTCTCAATTGTAGAATTGGCCCCGCCTCAGAATTTGGAGCAGTAATTACGACCTGATGGGAACCTTCTTGACCTGTGGGTTGAATTGTTATAGCTCGATCCGAAGGAGGACCTTCTTCCGTTGATTGGCCGACAGGAAAAGGAGAGAAAGCTCGAGTCTCCTCATTAGCTGAATTATTAATTGGAGGAAGAGAGATAGCTCGAGAGTCCTCATTTATTGATGGGTCAACTGGAGGAGGAGAGACAGCTCGAGAATCCTGGTCGATTGTTGGGTTTACAAGAGGAGGAGAAGTGGATCGAGAACCCTCATCCTGGTAAGCTTCAAGAACTCTTGGCTCGACCAAAGGACTACGGATCGGAACCCCTGATGGTCCCGTCGAGGAAAGACTAGCTTTCTCTGACGATGAAGGAGTATACTTCACTATCTTCGAATGTCCATCAGGTGAGGACGACGCTGGATCAGATCGAGGCATGGTTTCTCGGGAAGAAGCTCCCCCTTGGGTGAATGATTGATGAGAACTTTCCGTTCGAGGCTTTTTCCGCGGAATATCTCGTCGGGACGGACCTCGCAGGGAGCGTTTTGAAGCTCCAGAAAATAAGTTGGAACTCATGATCAAACAATCAAAGGTTCTTATGAAGTATCGAGTTAAGAGCTCCGATCAACGATAAAGAAATTTTATATTACAAGTGGGGACGCGCGGTAAAAACTCCAAAAGATTCACCTTTATATATAGCTAAGGAAATGACAATTATGTCCTCGGACCTTGGCGCGCACAGTAAAAATTCAAAATTAAGGTAAAAGCAGGTCATCAAATATGCATTATGATCAGCATGACGACAAAGTACATCAGATTTAAAATGATATATATCACAAAAAGGAGTTTTACATAATCTACGAGATTAAAAAGGCCTAAATCTACAACAAAATAAAAGAAAAACATAAAAAAACATCCTAAGTGGGTGAATTGATTTCCTTGGGGGACGATCCTTCCTCTCCTTCTCTATTCCTTTCGTCGACATGATCTCCCTCGATATCTTCCTCGGCATCGTCACCTTCCTCTTCGCCTGACTGATTCTCCATGATATCCTTTATCAAATCCAGATCAGGTGTTGGCACGGGAATTGGAGCTCCATATTCCTCGACTAGATGAGCCAGCGGATGATGGTTATACTCTACAGAAGATAAGCAGTCAGGAGGATAATCTTGAAGACTTCGATCCTTTTCGATGGCCATGACCTTGCGATATTCCTCCCGCTTATCAGGAATTTGCCCGGACTCGATTAATTGATCGACACCCTTATAGAACGAGCTCAAGAGCAGACCACCAATCTTTTGATGAATTATGGCAGTATGCACAGGGGAATTGAGAAACTCTCGAACTATGGGCTCGACGTCTGAAGATTGATGCGCATCAATGACCCTCTCTATGTCAGAAGAATCATCTTCCTTAGTCGCGAGTTGGGATCGAAGTGCATCAATATCCGACTCAAGCTTGCTAACGAGGGTAGCATGCGCGACTCTTTGCTCTTCTATTTCACGAGTCATTTGGTCGACTTGCGCCTGATACCGACTAGCATCCGTCATCATGCCAATGATATGCGGATTATCAGTTTCTAAATTCTTATTAGCAAGAGGAGCAGGTTGAGTCTCCGCGGAAGATCGAGAATCACCGACCTGAGCAAGTTGCTCTTCAAGTTCTTTGACCCTAGCATTCAAGATTCTGTTGCTTTCCTCGACAAATCCACATTGTTCCCTATGCAATGCCATATCGTATAAAGCGGACACCAAGGCATTACCCGCCTATGACAAGGAAAATTTATGAATAACCTTCAAATAGAATATTATAGATTATTAAAAGATCAAAAGAAACTGAGGAATATTACCACAGCGTGAGCATGTGCTGCCCTTGCGAATTGCTCGAGGGGTTTCTTCTTTATCGTCCTGTTAACATCTTGAGTGAAGGTCGAAGAAAGAAGGATTCTGATGGATTTATCAATGACGTTCTCCTTATCATCAGACGCCAATGTATCCTTCTCGGAGTATCCAGCCGCCCGTTTTCCTTCAAGATGACTTTCGATCATATCTACCAGGGAAGCTTTATGACCAATATCTCCGACATGAGTGAAATATTCCCCTCCTTTGTCGAAGAACTGTTTTCTCCTTTTTGCTTCAGGGCCGGTAGGGTTGCGCTCCGACCATGATTGACAGCCTAGAATACCATGTTTATCCCTAAGAAACTTGGGCGGATAACCGCGACCTGGGCGAGAGCTCGAAGATGGTATATCCGATGAGGGCTGATCGGAAGAGGGAGGAGCTACTCGGATAGGATCAACATCCTCAAACGACTCTTCCTCGATATTCTCCAGATCCATAAATTGGTCTCTCCTCCTTTTCCTCGACTCCTTCTGCTCTATGGGGGCCTTACCCCAGGACTTTTTTGAGTTCGACAGAACGGATTTTCCAACCACTGAAAAGCGGCAATTTTCCACTATGGTGGCTGCGTTGAGAAGAAATTAGACGTTAGTAAATAACGAGTTCATAGATTCTTTTATAAAAAAGATAGGAAATGATCTTACCAAGAGGTCGATCATCCAATGGAATGGGAAACTCCAGAGAACTTAATCCAGCTTTCCTAAGAAAGATTTCTCCGATCAAATAGGCCGATTGATATTTATCCGACCTCATCTGGTCAACTAAAGCAGATGAAAATTGATCATCTGGGGACATCTGACCGATCACCTTTCGACCGCCATATACCCAAAGATCATTGTATCCCCAGTCATGAAAAAACTCCTCTTTTTCTCCATTCTCGAGGATAGACACGGTCGGAGCTCTAACAAAAAAGAAATTTGATTTCCATTCCATACTGTTGCTTGAAATGGCGTTTTCGAGAATGGCGTAGCCGGGTCTCTGACTAACGTAATAGTAACCCCTGTTGGAGGAGCTCGATACTGAAAAGCGAAAGAAGTGAAGAAAATTACGGAACGAGGGCTGTAGACCTCGTGCCACCATCAAAACAGAAAATGCCATGATAAAAGCTATGGCATTCGGAACAAGTTGAGTCAAAGAGACTATGAAAGTCTCCAGAAACTGACGGAGAACTGAAGAAAGGGGAAAACGGAGCCCGTGGTCGAAGTGGGATGTATAGAAAGCTCGACAGTTAGCAGGAGGAGTATTTACTCTCTGCTCGGAAGTAGGAATAATAATCTCAAAATCCGATGGGAAAAAGCGACCATATTCCTCTTTCAGAAACGGTAGATCTTCTTCTCTCCATCGAGAAGGAAAAAGTTCTACAGGTGCAGAAATCTGAGGTTGGGTCGTTTTAGATTTTTTAGACGCTCTCGACACCATCTCTGCTTCTGGAATAATTTCCACGACTAAACTATCAACTTCATCTTCGGCATAATCTCTGACTTCTTCTGCTTGGGAATTGTCTATTGCCTCATTATCAGAAGAAAGGATATCAGGATTGGGAATATTAGGAAGAACTTGTTCTCCTACGGCTTGAGTAGGGGAGGGAGGATTCTGTGAAGTCGAAGCCATTTCTCTGTATTTAGTTAAAAAGTGTTCGAGAGAATGAGTAAATGGGTAGACTATCGATATGAACTTTTACTGCTAGAAGGATTAAATATCTGGGGTAAAAGTAAATTGTTCCGTTAATTTCTACTATATATATGGGCTGTGAAAAGACAGATTCGACCCTTCGCGTCTCTTCATATTCCCGCCAATTAAAATCATGAAAAGAACCTGCCATTGTCTGACACACGTTAACCAAGATACGTGTCTGTACGAAGAAGATTCAATTAGATATGCACTCTTTTTTCCTCGTTCGGTTTTTATCCCGAAGAGGGTTTTTCCGAACTAGGTTTTTAATGAGGCATACTTCATGAACAGCAAAAAAGATCAGGGAAGAAACTACTTCTACTTCTACGAGCTCCAGCTACGATTACGCTCGAGAAGTGAGGGAGTACTGATGAGGGCTATTTTGCACCTATGACCGAATAAGTATTTATCGACCCAGTTCAGAATCGATCCGACCTACGGGGATTTCAAGATCGGCTCGACCAGTTAAATTCGTATCCGATCGACCTACTTTGATCGACCTGCTGTCCGTCCCAGGGGACTTAATGGGCCCAGCGGTACTCCAAGGCCATGCAGGTTTCCTAGGCTAAATAGGACTCCTAGTTCAGTTAGGACAGGAGGAATATTATAAATAGCAAATCTAACATTGTATTGAGCATCCAGAATTTTAACCTAATAAATACACCACTACTGTTCTTCGCCTCTGGATACAATTGTTATTTACTCAATTATATTATTTTGCTTATCTTTGAATTGCGCCATCCTGAGTACTTTAACCAAACCCTTAATATATATAAATTTGTTCTTTTTATAATTTACTGGGTTTAACCTTAAGACGAAATCCGGTTAAATCAGATATCATAATGCCATATTGAATCATCGAGGTAAAACTATCAGATCGAGATCATCATCCTTCTATTGTTCGAAGCATCTCAATCTTCCTGGGATCCGCCAGAGAAATATGCGCTCTTTTTCCCTAACTCGAATTTTTTCCCACTGGGTTTTTCCGAGTAAGGTTTTTAATGAGGCATACCAAAATCTCGTGATACAACGCTGTGTTTACTTCTCCGAGCTTCAGCTTCGCTTATGCTCGAGAAGTGGGGGAGTATTGATGAGGGGTATTTCGCATACGCCGTTTTAGGAAGTACCTATGCTCGAGATCGACCTCGTCCCCGACCAGGAATGGCATTCTCGACCAGAAGATCCTAGTTTTCCGATCAAGTCAGATTGATGGCACGGGATCTACTCTCCGATCTGCTCACCGCCTCGGGGTTACTATGGGGCCGACCTACAGCTTTGTACAGCTGGCCGAGAGGTATTCTCCTACGGACGGTCCAGCTAGCTCATTACTGTTCCTATAAATACGCGGCGCATTTATGACATCAGGGAGGGCACAACTTCCAAGAGAGGCCCTAAGCTCGGACTTACTGTTCGGATTAGGAACTAGCTTGTTTATTCCTTGTATCTACTTTCCTAGTTGTACGACATCCTGTAACGCTCGAGTAGACCCATCTTGTAACCTGAACTCAATATTCGATTGTGATATATAAGATTTACGCACTCTATACACTTATTGTTTTGCTCGACTTTCCTTATTTAGTACGAACGAAATACAGCATAATCAGAATGTATCAAGGATCCAGAATTCAACCTATCAATAATACTACACTTATTTCGCCTCCAATATACTTGTTTTTACGTGATTATACAACTTTATATTTGTTCTTGAATTGCACCATCCTGAGTACTTTAACCAAACCCCTAATATATAAATCTGATCTTTCATAACTTACTGAGTTTAACCTTAAGACGAAATCAGGCTAAATCATAACTCAATATTTAGTTTTAGAGAGTTATGCAACAAACTAGAACAACAGTTTGCTAAACAGAAAAGACAAAAGCTCCCGATGAGCTATCTGGGAACTATTATCCAACAAGATGGGGAATCCCTAAGAACTTGGTTAGCAAGGTTCAATGTTGAACTATTGAAGATCGACTCCCCAAATATTGATTATATCATATCTATTCTATTCGATCTGACAAAAAATAGGCAATTCGGCAATGCCTTAAGTCGGAAACAGCCAAGGACCTTCGCAGAAATCATGACGTTGGCCTCCAAATGAACTCATTCAAAGATAAAAATAAGAGTAAAGCATCCACTTCAGGGTCTAGGAAACCTGAAAAACCACCGATGCAAAGAGTCGTTGATTACGATCGATTTTCACGGAGGGGAAACGTATTCCAAAGGTTAGAATATAGCGGAAGTAACCCTGAGAAAAGACCTAATGTCTACCTCAGGCCTCGATCTCCAGAGAAAAATGTTAGAGATCGGGTGAGCTATGTAGAGTATACCAAACTAAACGCTCCAAGAGAGGATATTTTGGTGATACTGGAAAGAGGTAATCTTATTCCCCCAGCAAAAAGAATCACACAGGCAAAACCTGGGGCAAAGAACTATGATCTATTTTGTAGGTACCATCGAGCTCACGGTCATAGGACCGAGGATTGCTATCACTTAAAACAGGAGATTGAGAAATTAATTCAACAAGGCAAGTTAAACGAATTTGTGGATAGAACAGGTCGGAGTAGACAAAGGACACGGAGTCCAAGAAGGAGGGAAGGGAACAGAAGCCCTCACGAAAGATCTCCTAGCAACCATGCACCGCGTAGAAATGACCTCGATAACGACCATGTCAATGGTACAATTCATGTAATCTCTGGTGGTCCTGCTGGGGGTGATAGTCGAAATACAAGGCGGAAGACCGCTCGATCCCTGGAAAAAGGAATTATCGTTCCTAAGGAGGTATGGGCACTTGAGAATAAGAGCTCTGACAAACAAATAATCAGTTTTGATGAAAGTGAAATCCCGAGAAATTTGAATTGGGACATTAACGAAGACCACCCCGATTTTCCTATGGTTGTCTCACTGAGAATTTCCGATTTTAACGTCAAAAGAATTCTGATCGACAATGGGAGCTCGGCTAACATAATAGCCATCGAAGCTTTGAATCAGATGAACCTGGGAAAGATAACCCTTCAAAGAGTAGCTACGCCATTGATAGGATTTGGAGGATCGGAAATAGTTCCGGCCGGAACTATAAATTTAAGTGTAACCCTCGGGAACAAACCTCATCGATAAAATTCTTGGTGGTGGAAACACCATTCGCCTACAACGCCATCTTAGGAAGACCTATCACCAGAAGATAAAGTTCCCTACAGTATCTGGAGTCGGCAAAATAGTTAACGATCACTGTATGGCATGGGATTGTTATAATACGGCACTATCTTTAAAAAGGAATGTCGATCCATTAACGCCATCAAAAAGAAAAACGGTGGGATCTTCAGTGGAAAGATCTCAAGAGCCAGAATTGCCTAGTACGGAAAGGATCGATAAAAAGGGAAAAGAGCCTATAGATTTGACTTTGCGCGCGCCTGAGCATAAAGAAGTCAAACTTATTGAGAATGATCCAACCAAAATCACCAGGATAGGAACGGAATTGTCTCCGCAGGGAGAAATCATGTTGATCAACTTCTTAAGGAAAAATGTCGACGTGTTTGTTTGGAGCTCGGAGGACATAGTGGGGATTGATCCAAGAATAATAACCCGCTCTTTGAAAATTGATCCGAACGCAAAACCGGTCAGGCAGAAGAAAAGGAATCACGGCCCTGTAAAAGACAAAATAATAAAAGCAGAGGTCGAGAGGCTTTTAATATCTAAGCAGATAAGAGAAATACACTTTACTGAATGGCTGTGCAATGTCGTACTTGTCTCAGAGGGTGACAAGAAGGATAACAAATGGAGAATGTGTAACGATTTTACGGACTTAAATAAATTGTGTCCAAGAGATCCTTACCCTCTCCCAAGGATCGATCTGTTGGTCGACTCGACAGCTGGTTTTGCGATCTTCAGTATGATGGACGCATTCCAAGGTTTCTACCAAATTTTCATGGACGAAAGAGATCAAGAAAAAACTGCCTTCATTACCGAACAGACAGTATATTGTTTTGTAGTAATGCCGTTCAAACTGAGAAACGCCGGAGCAACTTATCAACGATTAGTGAACTTGATGTTCAAAGAACTGATCGGGGAAATAATGGAAGTATATGTCGATGACATGTTGGTCAAAAGCATGAGCGAGGAAGACCACATCAAACATCTTGATCGTTGTTTTAAATTTTTTAGGAAATACGGAATGAAACTCAACCCTTTGAAATGCACCTTTGGAGTAAGGTCGGGGAAATTCCTAGGGTATCTGGTTCACGAGAGGGGCATCGAAGCAAATCCAGAAAAAATACGTGCTATCACAGAAATGAAGCCTCCAAGAAATATTACCCAAGTGCAAAGCCTAGTAGGAAAAATTGTGGCCCTTAATAGGTTCATATCAAGGTCGGCAGATAAAAGTCTACCATTTTTTCAGACTTTGAGAAAAGCTAAGACCTTCGAATGGACCGAAGCCTGTGATCATGCATTCGATCAACTGAAAGAATACCTGACGTCACCTCCACTACTCGCAAAACCTACAGAAGGACAACCTCTTTACATATACATCGCTATCTCCGAGGCGGCAGTAAGCTCGGTTATGGTAAAAATTGAGGGCTCAGAACACAAGCCAGTCTATTATTTGAGCAAATTACTGCAAGGGGCTGAAAAGAATTATTTGATGATTGAAAAGTTTGCTTTGGCCCTAGTGACGTCGGCACGAAGATTGCGCCCCTATTTTCAAACATGTAAAATTATCGTTCTTACCAATCAACCTTTGAGGCAAATTTTATCGAAACCTGAAGCCTCGGGAAAATTAATCAAATGGGCCGTAGAGCTGGGACAATATGAGATCGAATATCAACCACGAACAGCAATCAAAGCCCAAGTACTTGCTGACTTCCTCCTAGAAACTCCGGGTCTGTCAGAGACGAGCCCCGGAGTGACATCTTCGAGTAATAATAACATTATGATCGTCAATGAACAAACATGGCTTATGCACGTCGATGGTGCATCGAGCAGAGATGGAGGTGGTGCAGGAATTAATTTCCAAGGACCAAACGGTGAGGATATGAATTATGCCATCACTTTAGACTTCATGATAACCAACAACGAAGCAGAGTATGAGGCTCTGATTGCAGGATTGGAAATGGCTATACAAGCCAACATAAAGGTTTTAAATGTTTTAACGGATTCCGAGCTGATTCAGAGACAAATTAATGGAATGTATGAAAAAAAGGAATAGAACATAATAAAATATTTGGCGAAAGTAAAAGAGTTGACTGGAAAGTTTGATAAGTTTGATATTCAAAACATCCCACGAGAAGAAAATCGATGGGCTGATCAACTATCTAGATTCACAGGAACGAGGGATGGTAAGTCTAAAAGAGTAATCACCTGGTTAATCTCCAAGGCACCATCCATTGATCTCGATACTGTCCCTGTAACCGAAGTGTTGGTCCCAAGTGGTCAGATGAGGTCTAGAGGGGGGGGGGGGGTTGAATAGACCTCTTTAAAAATTTACCTTTTAAAAATTCTCTAACTTTTCTGTCAGCAGACTAAGCTGATCAAGAATCGTAAGCAGACTAAGCTGATCTCGCACAAAGCTTTGAACAGCAGAGTTGACCACTCTTCTGATTTTACTTAGCTGATTTTATCAAAATCAGAGTTTCAAAAATAACTAACTTGCAGCGGATTTATCAAGTGTTTTTCACAAGTAGTTTTTCTTTAACTTTGAAATAGTTTTATCCCCAGTTTTAACAAACTCCTTTTAAAAACTTTTCTAACAGTTAACCTTTAAGTGTTTTAAGTAAGTTGTTTTAAATATGCAGAGATTTATGCAAGTAAAAACACAAAGGATTTTTATAGTGGTTATATGGATAGAAATCCTTTAGTCCACTCTTCCAAGTCACTTATATCTTGGGTTATACTAAATCACACAGATTACAGTATACTCTGCTTGTGCCAAACAACAAATGAACTGGCCACAAGTTCGTTACAGGAAATCACAAAGAAGTCCTATACTACGAAGCTTTATCACTCACAAAGATGGATAACAGCTCCTCACAACACGATTCAAACAAATCACTCAGATTTTACAAGTGTTTTCTGTTTTCTCTCTATTTTGCTTTGTCAACAAATGACTCGGCTGATGAGTGTTCTGTTCTTGAGTTTGAGACTTAGAAGAATTCTGCTTCAAGTATTTTTGCTCTCAAAATGTGTTGTGTGTTCTTCAATCTCACGAACTGAACTATTTATACTTGGAGATTTGAAAATCTGCCCGTTGAGAGATCAACAGCTGTTCAAATCCTCGAGTACTGGTCCTTTCTGCAGGAACGGCTACCTGCGACTGAACACTGTACACTCTGATGTACTTTCTGTCAGATCGCATTAAATGCACCAATCTGATACGAGGTTTCTCTTCAATCATTTGTCATAAATACCCTTCATCTTCAGCATTTATTACTCCAAGTGCATTTATTACCGTTGATCAGACTCCTTGATCCCTTCCACTCTGCTGATCCAAGTCACTCGTCTGATGTGTACTCAGCTGTTTCCAAACTTGAACTAATCTTATTTGAGTTGGCTGATTGTCTACCAGTCTGATTCCTTCTTCAGCAATGATGAGGGGTATTTCGCATACGCCACTTTAGGAAATACCTTCTGCTCGGGGTCAGCCTCGATCCCGACCAGAATGGTATTCTCCGACCAGAAGAACATGATTTTCAGATCAAGCCAGATTGATAGCTCTAGATCAAGTACTCCGACCTTCTTCCCGATCTACTCGTCTCCTCGGAATTACTGTGGGACCGACCTACAGCTTTACACAGCTGGCCAAGAGCTATTCTCCTACGGATGGTCTAGCTAGCTCATTACTGTTCCTATAAATACGCGGCGCATTTATGACATCAGGGACGGCACAATTTCCAAGATATCCCTTCTGCTCGGACCTACCGTTCGGATTAGGAGCCTGTTGGTTATTCTTTGTATTTACTTTCCTAGATAGTACGACATCCAGTAATGCTCGGGTAGACCCGCTTTGTAATTTGTACTCGAACACTAATATTAATATACGGTTTTCTCGTACTCGATTCATATATTGTTATACCCCGCTTTCCTCATTGAACTTGAACGAAATACAGTATAATCAATTGGCGCCCACCGTGGGCCTACTCGGGTGTTAGATCGAAATATGCCTACTACTAGGAGATTTACGTAAAATCGTGGCGAGCCTTCACACGCCGTAGGAGCTCAACGTTCTGTAAACAATGAACCAAGTAACCAATCCCGAGCGGCCCACCAATCTGAGGTGCCGCCGCTCGACCCGCCGAATGATATGCCTATTCATACAACAGTGGCTGATTTGCGTTCCATTATCGGAACTATGTGTAGAGAATTCTTGAATACGGAGAGAGCAGATCGTGAAACTCTACCAGGCCAGCATCCCCCGGTCGATCAACCTGATGCTCGGGCTCCGATTTCCAACAGGCCAAGGGAAGGAAGTATTCGTCGATCTGCTCTGGGCGAACCATCTGAGGTTCGACCCAACCCACCACAAGCTAGAACCGTTGTCTGATCTGGGCAACCTTCTAGGAACATACAAAACTTGGAGGATTCCGTGGTCGGGGAAAGTCAACCCAAAGCTGTGGAGAGGTCTAGAAAGCCAGCCTATAGAAAGGTAACTGAGGCTGACTTGGAAAGGATGGTGCAAGAAAGGGTTGCTAAAGAGTTGGAGAAAGAGAAGCTAGTAAAGGAAACCCGACCCACAGGTGTCAGGGCTCGAGGAGTTGAGGCCAAAGAGGATGGGGTCGTTTTCCCTGAAGTGCGAAGTAGGGAATTAAGTACAAATATTATGCGATGCTCGCCTTTCTGTCAAGAAATTAAGGAAGCTCGAGGAACGGAGTCGGTCCCTACCAGATTGCCAAGGTATAATGGAACCTCTGACCCCGGGGAGCATATAAACAGTTTCATAAATGTGTTGAATTTATATGGACACTCGGAGGATTTTTGCTGCAAAATCATGGTCACCACGTTCGAAGGAATTGCTTTGGATTGGTTCGGAAAACTGCCTCCGAACTCGATCTTCTCTTTTGATGAGCTGTGCGATAAATTAAAACATCAGTTTGCCAGCCAAAGGAAACAAAGGTTACCTGCTAATCATTTGGGGACGGTGAAGCAAATGGAAAGAGAAACACTGAGGCAGTGGCTGGCTAGATTTAGTATTGAACTTCTGAAAGTTGATACCCCACAGATTGAGTTTCTATCGTCATTAATGTTCGAACTGACCCGTAATAGTCAGTTCGGAAATGCTCTCTGCCGAAAGCAGCCAAAGTCCTTCGAGCGAATTATGGAAATAGCTGAGAAATACATGATCCAGGAGGAAATGAATAAGTTAAAAAATGCACAGAATCCTAGGCCCCCGATCGTGAAGAAACCTGATCGGGCCCCTATCCCTAAACCAAGCGACTACGGAGGGTCAAACGCGCAGCAAAAAGGCTCGGTTTGGCAGAGACTAAAGGTCTATAAACCTCAGGCTCCGACCCACAGATCTAATGTCTACGGTCGACCTGCATCTCCAGAGAGGGCCCCGAGGACGGAGCATGAAAAAAGCAACTTTACCAGATTGAATACTTCGAGGGACGAGATTCTAACGGTACTCGAAGAGAGAAATTTGGTCCCTGGAGCTCGGCGTATTACTCAACCTAGGCCAGGGACAATGAATCACGATAAGTATTGTAGATACCACAGAGCTCGGGGGCATAGCACCGAGGATTGTTTCCAGTTGAAACAGGAGATCGAAAAACTGATTACTCAGGGAAAGTTGAAGGAATATGTCAGGAAGGAGAACCATAACAGCCGTTATAGGTCCAGGAGTCCTAGGAGGTCCTCCGAACAACACCGCGAGGACCAACAACAAGCAGAGGACCAGACGACTCGGGTGATAAATATGATATCTGGTGGGCCAGCTGGAGGAGATAGCAGGAATGCGAGGAAAAGGACTGCCAGGTCGATAAAGACTGGTCTCTCGTCTAGGAAAGAGGTCATGTCCTTAAGACCAGCGCCCTCGATGAGCCAGGTCATTAGCTTTTCCGAGGCTGACAGACCAAGTGATGTGACTTGGGATACTAATGAAGATGACCCTGATTTTTCGATGGTCTTGACCCTGAGAATTGCTAACTTCGAGGTTAGGAGGGTGTTAATCGATAATGGCAGTTCGGCAAACATAATTTCTTCTGAGGCCCTCGACAGAATGAATCTACAACACCCGCGATTGGAACGGGTATCTACCCCGCTCATTGGGTTCGGTGGGTCGGAAATTGTTCCTCTCGGAACCATACTCTTGAGTACTACTATGGGTAAGAAACCTAGAGATGTTACGAAGATGATTAAGTTCCTAGTCGTGAGTACCCCGTTCGCTTATAATGCAATCTTGGGAAGACCGGCTTTAAACATATTCAAAGCGGTCGTGTCAACTTACCACCAGATGGTCAAGTTTCCCACTTTGGCAGGGGTCGGAGAAATGAGGAACGACCAATGCATGGCATGGGAATGTTACAACACATCCCTAAACATGAAGAAGCAATTCGAGCCATTATTGCCCACAAAGAGGAAATTAGAAGACGAAAAGGTATTCTCCGTTTCCGACCTCCCTTTGCCAGATTGTGAAAAGTTGAAGAGTAAAAAAGGAAAAGAGATCGATATGAGCGTACAACCCCCAAGTCATAAACAAGTAACGTTAATCCCTGGCTCTCCCGAGAAGTTCACCAGAATTGGGACCGAGCTAAGTCAAGGAATGGAGACCATGCTGATCGAATTCCTTAGAAACAACGCCGATGTCTTTGCTTGGAGTTCCGATGATATAGTCGGAATCGACCCAAGGGTGATTACTCACTCTTTAAATATCGATCCTAAAGCAAAGCCAGTTAGACAAAAAAAGAGGAACCACGGTAGAGAAAAAGACAAAATCATCAATGCCGAGGTGGATAGATTATTGGCCGCAAAACAGATTCGGGAAATAACTTTCACTGAATGGCTTTGCAATGTAGTGTTGGTGTCCAAGGGAGAGAAGGTCGACAACAAATGGAGGATGTGTAATGATTTTACCGACTTGAACAAGTTGTGTCCAAGGGACCCCTATCCTTTACCACGGATCGATATGCTGGTCGATTCGACGGCGGGATTCATTTTCTTTAGTATGATGGATGCTTTCCAAGGGTTTTATCAAATATTTATGAATGAGAGAGATCAGGATAAAACAACTTTTATTACCGAACGAGGAGTGTACTGCTTCATTGTAATGCCGTTCGGGCTAAGGAATGCAGGAGCAACCTATCAAAGGCTCGTGAATATGATGTTCAAGGATCTTATCGGTGAGATCTTGGAAGTTTATGTTGACGATATGCTAGTGAAGAGCATGACCGAGGAGGAACATATAGAACACCTTGGCAGATGTTTCGCGATCCTGAGGAAGTACAGAATGAAATTAAATCCGGCCAAGTGCACTTTCGGGGTAAGGTCGGGAAAGTTCCTCGGTTATCTCGTTCACGAGCGCGGAATTGAGGCGAATCCAGAAAAAATCCGAGCTATAGCTGAGTTACAACCGCCAACTAAGTTGTCCGAAGTGCAGAGTCTAATCGGAAAAATAATATCGTTGAATAGGTTTATATCCCGATCAGCAGACAAGAGTTTACCTTTCTTCAAGTTGTTGAGGAAATCAAAAGGCTTCGAATGGAATGAGGAATGCAGCAAAGCTTTCGAAGAGCTTAAAAGATATTTGGTTTCCCCTCCGATGTTGGCAAAACCGGTCGAGGGAGAGCCCTTGTATCTGTACATAGCGGTATCGAGTGAGGCAATAAGTTCTGTTTTGGTGAGAATTCAGGATTCCGAGCACAAACCGGTATACTATCTGAGTAAGTTGCTTCAAGGGGCAGAAAAGAATTACCTGGAGATCGAGAAATTCGCACTGGCTTTAGTTATTGCCGCACGGAGGCTGCGACCTTATTTCCAAACTTACAAAATTATTGTTCTGACTAATCAACCTCTACGGCAAGTTCTATCAAAACCAGAGACGTCCGGGAGATTGATTAAATGGGCGGTGGAACTGGGTCAGTTCGAGATCGAGTACCAACCTCGAACAGCAATCAAGGCTCAAGTCCTGGCTGATTTCATTGCAGAATCAACAGGGTCCAGTTCGGGCGACTTGTCAGTTCCCGTGGTAAACCTGGTTGAGGATGTTCAGCACAAAGTTTGGGTGATGCATGTCGACGGGTCGTCGACCAGAGAAGGTGGTGGGGCCGGAATTCACTTTCAGGGTCCCGAGGGGGAGGATCTCAGTTATGCGATCACCCTAGACTTCGTAGTCACGAACAATGAGGCAGAGTATGAGGCTTTGATCGCAGGTTTAGAAATGGCAGTTAAAGCAAATATAAAGTCGCTGACAGTGCTAACTGACTCTGAGCTCGTACACAGACAAATAAAAGGGGTTTATGAAGCAAAAGAGTTTAACATGGTGAAATATTTGAAAAGAGTGAAGGATCTGGCGACAAAGTTCGAGATGTTTGATATACAAGCTATCCCTCGAGAAGAGAACTGTTGGGCGGATTTGCTTTCGAAATTTACGGGGCGATTGACGGACGGAAGGAAAGAATAATAACCTGACTAATGTCCAACTCCCCAGCTATAGACTCCGACCTGGCCCCAAACTCGGGGGTAATGGAGATAGATGTTCGAGAATCTTCTTGGATGGAACCTTTGAAGGCTTATCTAAGAGATGGTACTTTACCGAAAGATACAAATCAAGCTCGAAGGATTAAATATCGAGCTCCAATGTACGTTTTGAACGAAGATAAGCTTTATAAAAGATCAAGCTCAGGAGTTTTGTTAAAGTGCATTCCTGAGAGTCAGTTCGATCTCATTTTAAAGGAGGTTCACGAAGGTGAAGCGGGAAGTCATTGTGGTGCACGAGCCTTAGCCTTGAAGTGCTCGAGGACTGGATATTATTGGCCCACTATGATCTCGGATTCCGTCGATTATGTCAAGAAATGCCATCATTGCCAAATCTATTCAAATCTAATTCATCAACCCGCTGAGCAGATGCATTCGATTCCGATCTGCTGGCCCTTCGACAAGTGGGGAATCGATATTGTGGGACCTTTCCCAACTGCTAGATCGAGAAAAAACTATGTCCTGGTCGCCGTGGAATACTTCAGTAAATGGATCGAATGCATTGCGCTAACAAAAATTACTCAATTTCAGGTGATAAATTTTCTCTGGAAGAATATTGTTTGCAGGTTTGGTATACCGAGGATCCTCATCTCCGACAATGGAACTCAATTCGCGGGAAAGCAAATTTTGGAGTGGTGCGAAAAGTTTGGAATCCAACAGAATTTCACGTCGGTCGGACATCCCCAGGCGAACGGACAAACCGAGGTCACCAACAGGGAAATTGTTCGATCACTTGAAAAACGTCTGACCGAAGCAAAAGGCCATTGGTTAGACGAACTCCC
>JAYDYQ010001850.1:0-24678 GCA_034814905.1 Penstemon davidsonii
GAACAGCTCCGAGGGGAAAAAGCAGGTTGTTAGCCCTAACAAGCAAGTCACATCTGGTAGCTCCGAGCCTGCTTCCAACAAAAGGCCGCGCGTGGACGATCTGATTCCGACCCCAACCTTAATCCAAATTGCTGGGGAAAATAAGACATTGGCTGGAAGTATTTTGGCTCTGGAGGCTAATAAGAGCGTTGTAAACGAGCCTCCTAATAAAAAGGTCAAAATAAATGACCCTTCTGTCGATCAGAAGAAAACTACTCCGTCGGGTGAGAATTCCGAGGTCGGTAGCTCAGTCTCCGGCGTTGCTCGCACACTTGGTGCCTATTTTGAAGAGGTGAAAAGTAAGGCAGTGGCTGGAGGAGTTGCCCCGAGCAATTGGGAGATCATTCTCAGCAGTATTCAGTTGGCCGAGCAGGAGCGGTTGAGAGGAAAAAGCGCTCGGAAAATTGTGCAATCGAGTGCGGATCTGCTTACCCAAGTGAGTTTTATATTCATATATTCATATATATATATATATATATTTTTAAAACACTCCAACTTTGATCCCACGTAGGTTGGACAGCAGTTATTCAACCTCGGGTTGCAGGTCGAGAAAGAGGCCGAGCAGCGCGCTTTGGCGGTCCTCGAATTGGAGGAAAAGAAGGTCGCGCTGGCGAAGTCTCTTGAAGAAGCTAGAGCTATCGAGCTAAAGCTGGCCTCTGAGGCGGAGAAAGCCGTGAAGCAGAAAGAGAGCCAAGTCCACGAGGAGTTGAGCAAAGAGTTGGACAGGCTTCAGTCCCTTATCAAGCAGGAGAAGAAAAATGCCCCAGCTGCGGGAGCAAGAGGCTTATAAGAAAGGTTATGATGCTGGGTATGAGGCCCGCAGTGTCGAATTCCGCAAGCTCTTATCCGAGAACAAAATAATCTAGAGATTTCATCTCGTTTGTAATTTTTCCCCTTTCTGCTCGATCAAATGTTGTACTTTTATCTATTCCCCTTTGTAACGTTGTTCGCATCGGAATAAAAATTTCCCTTCTTTTAAGTAAAGTTGTTATGTGGTCGGAAATTTATATTTACTTTGAACTTTCTTATCTTCGAGCTATTTTTCTTATCGTAGAAATAAATTATACTCGAGCATACAGTAAAACCGGAAAATTTCTGCACCGCACATCTGACCTTAAGTCATAGTATTCCCCTTTTTTCAGCTAAGTTCCAAAGAAATTCTGACCAAACAGTACTTGAACCTCGGGAAGCAGAACGGTGTATTATCTGAGTAAGTTGCTTCAAGGGGCGGAGAAAAATTATTTGGAGATCGAGAAATTCGCACTTGCTCTGGTTATTGCCACACGGAAACTGAGGCCTTATTTTCAGACTTACAAGATTATTGTTTTGACAACCCAGCCTCTAAGGCAAGTTCTGTCAAAACCAGAGACGTCTGGAAGGTTGATTAAGTGGGCTATGGAACTTGGACAGTTCGAAATCGAGTACCAACCCCGAACAGCGATCAAGGCCCAGGTCCTGGCCGATTTCATTGCAGAGTCGACGGGAACCAGTTCGGAAAAGCAACAAGTTCCTGAGGTTAACCTGGTGGTAGATGTTCAGGAGAAAGTATGGGTGATGCATGTCGATGGGTCGTCGACTAGAGAAGGAGGTGGGGCCGGAATTCACTTCCAGGGTCCCGAGGGGGAGGACCTCAGTTATGCAATTACTCTAGATTTTGTGGTCACGAACAATGAAGCGGAATACGAGGCCCTAATCGCTGGATTAGAAATGGCAATTAAAGCAAGTATAAAGTCTCTTACCGTGTTGACGGACACCGAGCTGATACATAGGCAAGTGAAAGGGGTCTATGAAGCAAAAGAGTTCAACATGGTAAAGTATCTAAAAAGGGTGAAAGATCTAGTAGCGAAGCTGGATAAGTTTGATATTCAAGCTATCCCTCGAGAAGAAAACTCTTGGGCGGATTTGCTCTCGAAATTTACGGGTTCGATGGATGGACGCAAGGAAAGAGTAATAACTTGGTTGATGTCCAACTCTCCAGCTATAGATTTGAATGTAACTCCTAGCTCAAAAATAATGGAGATAGATACTCAAGGGCCTTCCTGGATGGAACCTATAAAAACTTATCTAAGAAATGGTACCTTGCCAGAGGAAGCAAACGAAGCCCGACGAATTAAATATCGAGCTCCAATGTACGTTTTGATTGAGGACCAGCTTTATAAGAGGTCAAGCTCGGGAATTTTGTTGAAGTGCATTCCGGAAAGTCAATTCGATCTTATTCTAAAGGAAGTTCACGAAGGTGAAGCTGGAAGTCATTGCGGTGCAAGAGCATTAGCTTTGAAATGCTCAAGGACTGGATATTATTGGCCTACCTTGATTTCGGATGCCATCGATTACGTCAAGACGTGCCATCATTGCCAAATTTATTCGAATTTGATTCATCAGCCTGCCGAACAGCTGCACTCTATTCTGATCTGCTGGCCATTCGACAAATGGGGAATCGATATCGTGGGACCTTTCCCAACAGCTAGATCGAGAAAAAATTATGTCCTAGTTGCTGTTGAATACTTCAGTAAATGGGTCGAATGCATTGCACTAACCAAGATTACTCAGTTTCAAGTTATAAATTTTCTCTGGAAGTATATTGTTTGCAGGTTCGGGATACCGAGGGTCCTAATCTCCGACAACGGAACTCAGTTTGCGGGAAAACAGATTTTGGAGTGGTGCGAAAAATTTGGAATCCAGCAGAATTTCACCGCGGTCGGACATCCCAATGCAAACGGGCAGACTGAAGTCACCAACAGGAAAATTGTCCGATCACTTGAAAAACGTTTGGTTGAGGCAAAATGCAAGTGGTTAGATGAGCTTCCTGGAGTAGTTTGGGCGAACAGAACCTCAGTGAAATCAGCTACTGGAGAGACTCCTTTCTCACTGGTGTACGGTTCGGAGGCTGTAATCCCAGTCGAGACGTTAGTGCCATCGCCAAGGGTTGAATCTTATGATCCCGACCAGAACCAGTTATTGAGAGAAATGGACGTCGACCACACAGAGGGCAAACGTGACCGAGCGTGCATAAAGATCCAAGCCACCAAATCCAGCATGGAAAGAGCTTATGACAAGAAAGTCAGGATAAGAACATTTAAAGTTGGGGATTTGGTTCTCAAAAAGGTGGAGGTATCAAAGCACGTCGGAAAGCTTCAACCGAACTGGGATGGCCCTTACGTCGTGCAGGAGGTCGGAAAGAAGGGATCCTATAAAATTGCTCACCTTAATGGTGAAACTTTGCCAAGAACATGGAATGCAGTTAACCTGAGGAAATACTATGGAAGATAGTTGCAATTATTTTAACTTTCCTTGTAATTTACTGTTTTTACAACTCTGTTCTCCTTCAAGTGCAAGCACAATCAATGAAATCCTCTATTTTAGTTTCAATTGCATTCCGAGTACCATGATGAAGAAAGAGCAATATGTCTCGACTGAGGGTGAAAGCTGTTGCTATGCCCCTCATCTCGGTAAAAGATGCTCGACAAAAAAAAAAAAAAAATGTGTCTCGACTGAGGGTGAAAGATGTTGCTATGACCCTCACCTTGATAAAGACTTGCTCAAAAAAGCAAATGTCTCGACTGAGGGTGAAAGTTGTTGCTATGCCCCTCAGCTCGATAAAGACTTGCTCAAAAAAGCAAAATGTCTCGACTAAGGGTGAAAGTTGTTGCTATGCCCCTCAGCTCGATAAAGACTTGCTCAAAACAGCAAAATGTCTCGACTGAGGGTGAAAGTTGTTGCTATGCCCCTCAGCTCGATAAAGACTTGCTCAAAAAAGCAAAATGTCTCGACTGAGGGTGAAAGCTGTTGCTATGCCCCTCAGCTCGATAAAGACTTGCTCAAAAACAGCAAAATGTCTCGACTGAGGGTGAAAGCTGTTGCTATGCCCCTCAGCTCGATAAAGACTTGCTAAAAAAGAACGTGACTATCTAGCTCGAAAAATAATGCTCATATAATGAAGTTATCAAAAGATTTATCGTTGGATAAAATCGGCTGATGCTCGAAATAATATATTACAAAGGCTCCCCCTCGACCGGCTTTGCTAACATCGGTGGGGAGACTAAGTACTTCTTAAGCTCCTCAAAGCTTTATCGCACTCCTCATTCCACTCGAAGCTTTTCGATTTCCTCAACAATTTGAAGAAAGGCAAACTTTTGTCCGCAGAGCGGGATATAAATCTGTTCAACGATATTATTTTTCCGATCAAACTTTGCACTTCGGATAGCTTTGTTGGCGGTTTAAGTTCGGCAATAGCTCTGATTTTCTCTGGGTTCGCCTCGATGCCACGCTCGTGGACCAAATAGCCGAGAAATTTTCCCGATCTCACCCCGAAAGTGCATTTTGCTGGATTTAGTTTCATTCTGTACTTCCTCAAAATCGCAAAGCATTTGTCAAGGTGCTTTATATGATATTCCTCGGTCATGCTCTTTACGAGCATATCATCGACATAAACTTCCATGATTTCTCCAATTAAGTCCTTGAACATCATGTTCTCAAGCCTTTGATAAGTTGATCTAGCATTCCGCAGTCCAAAAGGCATCACTATGAAGCAATAAACTCCGCGTTCGGTAATGAAGGCGGTTTTGTCCTGGCCCCTTTCATTCATAAAAATCTGATAGAATCCTTAGAAGGCATCCATCATGCTAAAAAAGATGAAACCGGCGGTCGAATCGACCAGCATATCGATCCTCGGTAAGGGATAGGGATCTCTCGGACATAACTTGTTCTAGTCTGTAAAGTCATTACACATTCTCCATTTGTTGTCCACCTTTTCTCTCTTTGATACCAACACAACATTGCAGAGCCATTCAGTAAATGTTATTTCCTTGATCTGCCCAGCGGCCAACAACCTATCGACCTCAGCGTTGATGATTTTGTCTTGTTCCCGACCATGGTTCCTCTTCTTCTGCCTAACCGGCTTTGCTTTAGGGTCGATATTCAGCGAATGAGTAATCACCCTAGGGTCAATCCCCACAATGTCATCGGAGCTCCAAGCAAAGACATCGGCATTGTCTCTCAAAAACTCGATCAGCATGGTTTCCATTCCTTGACATAGCTCGGTCCCGATCCTGGTGAACTTCTCGGGTGAACTAGGAACTAAGGTTACCAGTTTATGATTCGGGGGTTGAACACTCATATCAATCTCTTTTCCTTTTTTACTTTGCAATTTTTCACAATCAGGTAGAGGTAGTTCGGATACCGAGAAGACCTTTTTATCCTCTAACTTCCTCTTCGAGGGCAAGATTTGCTCAAACTGTTTCTTCATGTTTAGGGACGTGTTATAACACTCCCATGCCATGCACTGATCATTCCTCATTTCTCTGATCCCCGCCAAAGTGGGAAACTTGACCTTCTGATGGTAAGTCGACACGACCGCTTTGAAAATATTTAAAGCCGGTCTTCCCAAAATAGCGTTATAAGCGAAAGGGATACTTACGACCAAGAATTTTATCATCTTCGTCACATCTTTAGGTTTCTTGCCCATTGTGGTACTCAGGAGGATGGTTCCGAGAGGAACGATTTCCGATCCCCCGAAGCCAATGAGCGGGGTAGATACTCGATCCAAATGCGGGTGCTGTAAATTCATTCTATCAAGAGCTTCAGAGGAGATTATGTTTGCCGAGCTACCATTATCGATCAATACCCTCTTAACCTCAAAGTTAGCAATTTTCAAGGTTAAAACCATCGAGAAGTCGGGGTCATCTTCATTACTATCCCAAGTTACTTCACTTGGTCTATCTGCCTCAGTAAAACTAATGACCTGATTTATCAAAGGTGCAGGTTCTAAGGACATGACCTCATTCTTGGTCGATACACCTGTTTTTATCGACCTAGCTGTCCTTTTCCTTGCATTCCTGCTATTTCCTCCAGCAGGTCCACCGGCTATTACATTTATCACCCCGTTCATTTGCTCCTCGGCTTGATGTTGACCGTCACGGTGTTGTTCAATAAACCTTCGGGGACTTCTTGATCGGAAACGGTTGTTAGGATTCCCCTTCCTAACATACTCCTTCAGTTTTCCCTGGGCGATCAATTTCTCAATCTCCTGTTTCAACTGAAAACAATCCTCGGTGCTGTGCCCTCGAGCCCTGTGGTACCTGCAATACTTCTCATGATTCATAGTCCCCGGCCTGGCCTGAGTGATACGCCGAGCTTCTGGGACTAAGTTTCTTTCCTCGAGCACAGTTAAAATTTCGTCCCTCGAGGCATTTAGCCTGGTGAAACTGCTTTTTTCAAGTTCTCTCCTTGGAGCCCGCTCTGGAGAAGCAGGTCGACCGTAGACATTAGATCTGTGGGTCGGAGCATGAGGTTTATAGACCTTAAGTATTTGCCAAAACGAGCCTCTTTGCTGCGCGTTTGACCCTCCGTAGTCGCTTGGTTTCGGGATAGGGGCCCTATCAGGCTTCTTTTCGAGCGGGGCCCTAGGATTCTGAGCGTTCTTCAACTTGTTCATTTCCTCTTGAATCATATATTTTTCAGCTATTTCCATGATTCGCTCGAAAGATTTTGGTTGCTTTGGACAAGGAGCTTTCCCGAACTGGCTATTACGGGTTAGCTCGAACATCAAAGACGACAGAAATTCGATCTGTGGAGTATCGACTTTCAGAAGTTCAATACTAAACCTTGCCAGCCATTGCCTTAAGGTTTCTCCCTCCAGTTGCTTCACAGTTCCCAAATGGTTGGCAGGCAACCTCTGTTTCCTTTGGCTGGCAAACTGGTGTTTTAACTTATCGCACAACTCATCAAAAGAGAAAATAGAGTTCGGAGGCAACTTTCCGAACCAATCCAAAGCGATTCCTTCGAATGTGGTGACCATGATTTTGCAACAAAAATCTTCTGAATGCCCATATAAATTCAACACATTTATAAAACTATTAATATGCTCTCCTAGGTCGGAGGTTCCATTATACCTTGGCAACCTCGTCGGAACTGTCTCCGTACCTCAAGCTTCTCTAATTTGGCAAAAGGGCGAACATCGCATGATATTTGTACTCAATTCCTTGTCTCGCTCATCCTCAAGGAACACGGCCCCGTCCTCTTTGGCCTCAGTTCTTCGAGCTCTGACATCTGCGGGTCGGGTTTCCTTTACCAGCATCTCCTTTTTTAACTCCTTCACAACTCTTTCTTACACAATCTTTTCCAAGTCAGCCTCGCTCACTTTTCTGTAGACTGGCTTTTTTAACCTATCCGCAGCTTCGGGTTGACTTTCCCCCGACCACTGAATCTTCTAAGTCTTGAACAATTTTAGACGGTTGCCCTGAGCGGAAAATGATTCTAGCTCGAGGTGCTCTGGGTTGAACATTAGAAGGTTCACCCAAAGCAGATTGACGAATACTTCCTTCCTTTTGCCTGTTAGAAACGGGACCCCGAGCAGTAGGTTGATCGACCGGGGGCTGTTGACCAGGCACGGTTTCACGATCTGCTATTTCAGTATTCAGTATTCAGAAACTCTCTACACATAGTTCCTATAATAGAACGCAGATCGGCCACTGTCGTATGAATAGGTAAATCATTCGGCGGGTTGAGCGGCGGCACCTCAGACTGGTGGGCCGCTCGGGATTGGTTACTTGGTTCATTGTTTACCGGCTGTTGAGCTCCAACAGCTTGTGAAGGCTCGCCCCGTTGGTATGTATATCTCCTAGTAGTAGGCATTTTTCGATCTAACACTCGAATAGGCCCCACGGCGGGCGCCAATTGATTATGCTCTTTTTCGTTCGGGACAAATAAGGAAAGTAGAGCAACACAATAATTATATCGAGTTTGTAAAAGATGTATATTAATATCAAGATCCAAGTACAAATTACAAGTTAGGTCTATTCGAGCGTTACAGGATGCCGTACAACTAGCTAGATGAATACAAACAAGAGCAAAATAAAGCCTATTCCGAGCTCTAAGTCCGAGCAGGAGTATTTCTAGGGAATAGTGCCGTCCCTGATGTCATAAATGCGCCGCGTATATATAGGAACAGTGATGAGCTAGGTAGACCATCCGCAGGGGAATACATCTCGCCAGCTGTCCAGGTCCGGGGGTCGGTCCCACAGTAATTCCGAGGAAATGAGTAGATCGGAATATTGGCTCTCGTGTTAATATTCTGGCTCGATCGGAAGCTAGGTTCTTCAAGTCGGAGAATACCCTTCCCGATCGGAATTGAGGTCGATCTCAAGCAGAGGTATTTCCTAAAATGGCGTATGCGAAATAACCCTCATCAGTCTTCTACCTTTGTCAAAGATGTGCAGCGGACCTTTAAGAAAAATCCTCTCGATCAGTTGGCAAGAGCCGCTCATGCCCATGAAGTGGTAATATATTATAATTATGTTTGCTCTTTCAATAAATTCCAACTTCTTTACTTCATTTCTTATTTAGACAACATGTTCTTACCACAGACTGGTAATGCTTTGGTATCTGCCATGTATGATACGGCATTGCATAGACAACAGTGCAAGTTCGTTGAGGAATCCAACAATATTCTGACCGCCTGGATCAAGGAGCTTGAAGATCAACTTGCTCAGGTCGATAATTCTCGTGCATCTGCTGAGACTCAGCCTGTTCCTAGCGCCAATCCAAACTTGGAGACTGATAATCCTCATATTATCAGCACAATGATGGATGCTAGTCGATTTCAAGCGCAGGTTGATCGACTGAACCAAGAAATTGATGAACAACGTGTTTCATATGCCACCTCGATTAGCAAACTGGAGTCGGAGATACTTTCACTCCGATCTCAACTCGCGGCCAAGGAAGATGATTCCAATTTGGATAAGGCTATAGACGAACATCAATCTCCTGACGTCGAGTCCGTGGTCAGGGAGTTTCTTGATTCTCCAGTGCATACGGCCATAATTCATCAGAAAATAGGAGGTCTGTTGTTGAGCTCGTTTTACAAGGGGGTCGATCAATTGATCGAGTCTGGGCAGATTCCTGATAAGCGAAATGAATACCGCGAGGTTATGGAGATTGGAAAGGATCGAAAACTCCGAGAGTATCCTCCTGATTCCTTGCCTTCCGTCGAGTACAGCGATCATCCTTTAGCTCATTTAGTGGCTGAGTTTGGAACTCCATTTCCTGTGCCCGCACCTGACTTGGAGTCAGCAGGGGATGTTGAAGGAGATCGAGCAGATGAAGGGGAAGATGAAGATAACGAAGGGTCATCCCCAGAAGAAGCCAATTCCCCACTTTAGGCCATTTCTAAAACTAGGATTTCATCTGTTTTCTTCTTCAATCCTTGTAATTTTTTGTCATTTTATCCAGTAGAACTTGCAATATTTGTAAATGTAGTCAGTAAAAAATCCCTTATTTGGTATATATAATCTTCAGCGTTATATTTGTCTCCGTCGAAATATTCTTTGTTATTTTGATGATCGTAGTACGTAATTAACAATCCATTCTGACATATATTTGAAATTTTACCGCGCGCGCCAAAGACTAGGGACATAATTGTCATTTCCTTTACTATATATAAAGGTAAAATCTTTGAAGTTTTACCGCGCGTCCCCACTTGCAATATAAAATTTATGTGTTGTAGATCGGAGCTAGAGTTCAGTAATCCATAAGACTTTCTGGTTTTTCGATCATGAGTTCCAATCTTTTCTCTAGAGCCACAAAACGATCTTTACGGGGTTCATCCCGACGAGACACACCGAAGAAGAAAATCCGAACTGAAAGTTCACATCAGTCTTCTTCCAAGGGAGGAGCTCCTCTTAGGGAAACCGTGCCTCAATCCGGGCCGACGTCGACTTCTTCGGGCAAAATTCAAAGATCAGTGGTGAATATTCCTTCTCCGGTGAAGGAAACTATGGATTCTTCCACAGGCCCTTCCCGGGTTCCGATCCGTAGCCCATTGGTCGATCCGAATATTCTCCAAGCCTATCAGAACGAAGAGTCTCGAGCTAATTCTCCTCCTCCCGTCGACCAAGCAAAAGATGACCCTCCTCATTCTGTTCAAAATGCCATAATAAATCAAACCTCTGGTCGAGAAGACTCTCAGCAGGTCGTTATCATTCCTCCAAATCCCGAGGTCGAGTCAACTTTGCAAATGGGCGGACTGGTGGAAGATATTCCCGAGTCTCTTTTTGCCCCTCTGAACTCTAATGTTGTTACCTCTACCTCTCAAGATACCCAAATTCTGTCTCCCTCCAGTATTCCTCAAGAAATAACTAAAGCTGGATCTGGTCCCAGCCAATCTAGTTTCAAAAATCCCATGGACGATCCTTCTCTCTTAGACGATCGTTCTTTAAAAGAGCAGGTCGAAGAAATAACTGATTTTGAGACGAATCGATCTGGAGGGGTCTCTTTGGATGCATGCGTTCCTGCAACCCTTGAGCCTGATGGGGTATCTTGGAATTTGGGAATGGGTACAATTCTGCCCAAGGAGCTTGACAAACTGAAGAACCATTCTTCTTTGCGGCTTGTTCAGTCCATCTTCAAGCGTTTGGAGATGGTAAGTTGACTTTTATTTTAATAGAGATCTTTTATCTTTTAACTCTTAAAGTTTTTCATTCTTATTTTTTCCTAATAGGCCAAGCATGAAGTTATTCAGTTTGGGATACAGAATGATGAGTCTTATTTTTCTCAGGAAAAGTCCCTTTAACGGATGAACACAATTGCTGCTGCTCATCGATTGCTGATAAATGAAGCCGAGAATCTCCGAGCAGCTAATGAAAGGCTCTCAAAAGAGAAGGAAGACCTAGCTCGGGCAAATAATAGCTTGGAGTCCGATAAGGAGCAATTTACCAAGGAGAAAGAAGACCTGCTCCAACTGAACAAGCAGCAATTTGATAGGGGTTTTTCTCTTGGGTATAAGCAACGTACGAAAGAAATGATGACTTATTTTGCTCATCAAACGAGTCCCGATCATGCTTTTGAGGAGTAGACAAGGTTTCTCTCTCTTTTTTTTTTTTTTTTTTTTTATATGTAGAAATGTAAATATAACAAATTCCCTTTTGTCGTGAATAGAGCAGCTCGTTATTTCAATCGTTTTTGTGTAGGAGATACGTCATTTCGATCTGAATGGCATAATAACTGTTGTCTATTTTCTTGGGAGAGGAAAAGTCACCTTGGTAGTTGTGTCGTAACCGTAGATATAGGACGTTCCGTATACTTGTCCATTAATTGATAAATTCCTCGCACTATAAATATTTCTTTTGAAAGTAAGAAACATAATAGAAAGAAACATTATGTCATCGTTAGAAAGATATAAAAATTCAACTCTGCACTTATGGTATCCTGATTATGGTGGAGATATTAATCAAATCTGTTTTGCGAGAGTTGAGAGCTGGTTAGTTCATTAAAATGATGGTATCTCCTGTGTCAGGTATTCTCTTTGACCAAGGAGGCTACTTTGTATGAGTTGGATGAGATATCCTTCGACTCAGGGATACTTTGAAATCTTCCATCTGGACATCCTTCGATCAAGGAGGATTCTTCACAAAGGTCTGGTGAAGTATATTTGCCAATCTTCACCTATGCAGTTACAAGATTCCAAGAAGTACGTCTGATTGGAGGAGCAATAATTCCGAGGATTCGTTAGTAGGCTAGTTAATGTCGAGTATTTGTAATAATTGTAGTTAGATTTTAGGAAAGAATGTACTTTTCCTCTTCTCTGTATTTAATCGACCGTATTTGCTAAATGTAAAGATTTAAAAAATCTCAATAAAATCATTTACTTTTGAGTTGTTCATCTGTATTCTTCCCTTTTGACGTCTTGCCAGTTAGTCGATCAGAAATTCGAATCTAAAATTTAAACCAACTACTTGCATAAAATTCCTTAGTTAAATCGTCAATCTGGACCGTTGATAGGATCTTAAGGCATCACCGTTGGATTTTCTATTCCTTGCCTATAAAAGGGCCATTTTCTCCTTCCTTTCTTCAATAATGAAGTTGTTCAAGGGAAACTTTTATCAGTGTAGCCATCATCGTCCTCCAGAATGTATTGCTTCAAGAAAAGATGAGTTCCTGACTTGGCATGGGTGGAATTGGAAAAATGAGGCCTCCAACATATATGGTGATGCTCGGACAAATCTCGTAATTGGGGTTTTGTCGACCATAAATTACGCCATAGGGTATAGGTCGAGGTCAGAGGAAAGCTGGATTCTTGCTTTATCGAAATCAACTTGTTTCTAACAGGTTGACGATGGCAAGCATGAGATCTTTCTGATCCCTATTTTACTTGGCGAAGGAAAAGCATCATCTTCTTCGAGGTGGTCGAGTTTAGATAGCATGTACTCTTTCTTCGATCACTGACAGTTGTCGATCCTTAGATGAACGCCTGAACTTTAGTTTCTCATCACTGTTTTCAAAGTAGACGTAAAGATGGTTGTTCTGTAGCTCGAAGGTTCCGAAGTACTTGTTATCATGATGATCATCGAAGATAAACTCTTTCTCGAGATTTTGTAGATAGAGTTGCTAGTATATCGATCGATTCCTTTGTTTAGATAGGAATCTTGGACATGTAATATAATTTTTGTAATGATAATTTGTGCACCTTGAATATCGATCTAATGTATAATTTTTAATTGACCAACCTGATAGTGCAATTAATTCAAGTACTGTTTTTATGGCTGGTAGTTATGAATATGTAACGTAAATCCCGATAACATGTACATGTCATCACCGTTGATTGGATATGAGTTCCACCGTTGGATTTTTACCCTTTTATCTATAAAAGGAATCCTTTACCTTTCATTCATTTACCATCAAAAGTAAAATTTCCAAACCATGTACTTCCTCTTTTTTCAGAATGGTGGTCGTCCACCTAACTCGAAAATCCAAAAAATTGTTAATTATTTTGACTTGGTATGGACGGAATCGGAAAATGGAGATTTCTCAAAAACCATGAAATCTCCCACCCCTAAAAAAGGGGATCGGTCGAAGTGCCAATCATATGTCGACCATCCTGTGCAAATGGGTAAGGGTCGATAATGTGGTGTTCCGATCTAATAGTTCCACGGTCGGTGGAAAGCTGGTCAGTTCATTAAAATAAGAAAATATAAACGAAAATGCTGACCACCATCGACCGATGTAAAATTATGATCTCACAAAGCTCTAAAATTCTCCGAGCTTGTGGTCGTAATTTCGGAACTTAATAAGCTGTTGTCCTCGTCGACCGGGGTTAGCTGGTAGCAAGAATGCTGGGAAAAGTGTGAAGATAAACAAAGACAGAAGCCCACCATTCATGCCGCCATTCTTCAAACCTAAACAGCTTTAGTCGATGAATCGATCTTTGTAAGATTGCTTTTTACAAGTATTCCGGACAAGCGAGATGTACCTAATTAGGACTTTTCTTCAGCATGTAATATAATATTATCATCGATCTGTTAGGGAAATCTTTGTATCTTTCCAATGTATTTTTCTACTTGTAATAAATAAATCTCTTATTATTTTTACTAGCTGCCTTATTTGTCGATCATATGATGTTTAAGCTATTGCCGACCCATTTGGTCTTTTATTACTTATTGGTTTTTACTGTTTGGAGATCGTTTTATTAGATCGAAGAATGTTTACCGACCCAATCGGTTTTACTCAAAGATCTTAGTTTGCTTTTAGGTTTTATACCAGTCTGTTGGTTTTAACCTTTGTAGATCGTTCGTTAGGAGATCGACGAGTTTGTACCGACCCAATCGGTTTTACTCGAGGATTTTATTTTACTTAGGTTTTATACCAATTTTTGGTTTTTAACCTGTGTAGATCGTTCGTTAGAAGATCGATGAGTTTATACCGACCCAATCGGTTTTACTCAAAGATTTTATTTTACTTAGGTTTTATACCAACTTTTGGTTTTTAACCTGTGTAGATCGTTCGTTAGGAGATCGATGAGTTTATACCGACCTAATCGGTTTTACTCAAAGATTTTATTTTACTTAGGTTTTATACCAACTTTTGGTTTTTAACCTGTGTAGATCGTTCGTTAGGAGATCGATGAGTTTATACCGACCCAATCGGTTTTACTCAAAGATTTTATTTTACTTAGGTTTTATACCAACTTTTGGTTTTTAACCTGTGTAGATCGTTCGTTAGGAGATCGATGAGTTTATACCGACCCAATCGGTTTTACTCAAAGATTTTATTTTACTTAGGTTTTATACCAACTTTTGGTTTTAACCTTTGTAGAGTGTTCGTTAGGAGATCGATGAGTTTATACCGACCCAATCGGTTTTACTCAAAGATTTTATTTTACTTAGGTTTTATACCAACTTTTGGTTTTAACCTTTGTAGAGTGAATTTGACAATGGTCTTTTGAGTGCGATGTATGGAAAAAATAAGCAAAAGCTTTTATTATAATCGTAGTTTGATGTTCGAAAAGAAAATAACAAAACAGACTAAAAAATGAAAAACAAGCTAATTTCTTGTAAAATCCCATCTGATCTTCAAGACCTCCTATCTCGAGATCAACGGTCATAATATATTCTGAGGTTTACTGCATTCCATGTTCGAGGAAGTGGAGTTCCATCCATATGGGCTATTTTATACGATCCCTTCTTGCCGACCGCGGTTACCACATATGGACCTTCCCAATTTTGCTGTAATTTACCCACATGTTTCGACATTTCGACCTTCTTAAGTACCAAATCACTTTCCTGGAACGATCGTATTCTCACTCTTTGATTGTAGGCCTTTTCCATGCTGGATTTAGCTGCTTCTAAACGAAGACTGGCTTTTTCCCTCAAGGTCTCACTTAAATCGACGTCGTCTTTTCTCAGTTGATCATTTGATTCTTCATCGTACAACTCAATTCTTGGGCTGGGGACTAGTGCCTCAACTGGGATAACCGCCTCCGATCCATAGGCTAAGCTAAAAGGTGTTTCACCGGTAGAGGCAAATGACACCGGGAAGCTCGTCCAGCCATTTTCCTTTGGCGTCGTCCAATCTTTTCTCGAGGGATTTGATAATTTCTCGATTTGCTACTTCAGTCTGCCCATTCGCTCGAGGATGTCCGACGGATGTAAAGTTTTGTTGTATCCCAAACTTTGAGCACCATTCTTGGACTTGTTTTCCAGCGAATTGGGTCCCATTGTCGGAAATCAAGATCCTCGGGATTCCGAAATGACAGACTATATTCTTCCAAAGAAAATTTATGATCTGGAACTGAGTTATCCGAGCTAGTGCTATACATTCAATCCACTTGCTGAAATATTCAACAGCGACCAGGACATAACTCTTTTTCGATCTGGCCATTGGGAACGGTCCGACTATATCAATTCCCCATTGGTCAAAAGGCCAACAGATCGGAATTGGGTGCATTGTCTCAGCTGGTTGATGTATTATATTTGAATGTACCTGGCAGTAATGACAATGTTTTACATAATCATGTGCGTCTGCGTACATTGTTGGCCAATAGTACCCAGTTCTCAAACATTTGAGTGTGAGTGCTCGAGCCCCACTGTGATTCCCTGCTTCTCCTTCATGGATACTATTAAGGATGCTTTGGGTCTGGTGCTCGGGAATGCATTTTAGCAGAATTCCAGAGACTGATTGTTTGTAGAGTTTTCCCTTTTCAATGGCATATTTTGGTGCTCGATATTTAATTCTCCTAGCTTCATTCTTATTGCTAGGGAGCGACCCATCTTCCAAATAGGTGATTAGAGGGGTCATCCAACTATCTGCGGCCAAGTCGATGTCCATTATTTCGGTAACAGGAATAGTGTCGAGATCGATCGACGGTGTTTTTGAGATTAGCCAAGTGATCACCCTTTTAGACTTACCATCCCTTGTTCCCGTAAATCTAGACAGTTGATCAGCCCATCGATTTTCTTCTCGGGGGATATTTTGAATTTCAAATTTGTCAAATCTTTCAGTCAACTCTTTTACTTTTGCCAAATATTTTATCATGTTGTATTCTTTGGCCTCATACATTCCATTTATCTGTCTCTGGATCAGCTCGGAATCCGTTAAGACGTTTAAAGTCTTTATGTTGGCTTGTATTGCCATTTCCAATCCTGCAATCAGAGCCTCATACTCTGCTTCGTTGTTGGTTACCATGAAATCTAGGGTGATGGCATAATTCATATCTTCACCATTTGGTCCTTGGAAATTAATTCCTGCACCCCCACCATCTCTGCTTGATGCACCATCGACGTGCATAAGCCATGCTAGATCATTGACGATCAAAATGTTATTATCACTTGCAGATGTCCCTTCAGGGCTCGTCTCCGACATACTTGGAGTCTCTAGGAGGAAGTCAGCAAGTACTTGAGCTTTGATTGCCGTTCGTGGTTGATATTCGATCTCATATTGTCCCAGCTCTACGGCCCATTTGATTAATCTTCCCGAGGCTTCAGGTTTTGACAAAATTTGCCTTAAAGGTTGATTGGTAAGAACGATGATTTTATATGTTTGGAAATAGGGTCGTAATCTTCGTGCTGATGTTACCAATGCCAAGGCAAATTTTTCAATCACCAAATAATTCATTTCAGCCCCTTGCAGTAATTTACTCAAATAATAGATAGGCTTGTGTTCCGTGCCCTCAATTTTAACTAGAACTGAACTTATTGCTGCCTCGGAAATAGCGATGTATATATAAAGAGGTTGTCCTTCTGTAGGTTTGGCGAGTAGTGGAGGTGAGGTCAAGTATTCTTTCAGTCGATCGAATGCGTGGTCGCAAGCCTCGGTCCATTCAAATGTCTTAGCTCTTCTTAAGGTTTGAAAGAATGGCAGACTTTTATCTGCCGACCTCGATATGAACCTGTTGAGGGCCACAATTTTCCCTACTAAGCTTTGTACTTGAGTAATATTCCTCGGAGGCTTCATTTCTGTGATGGCGCGTATCTTTTCAGGATTTGCTTCGATGCCTCTTTGGTGCACTAGATAACCTAGGAATTTTCCAGATCTTACCCCAAAAGTGCATTTCAAAGGGTTGAGTTTCATTCCATATTTCCTCAAAATTTTAAAACAACGATCAAGGTGTTCGATGTGATCTTCTTCGCTCATGCTTTTGACCAGCATGTCATCGACATATACTTCCATTATTTCTCCTATCAACTCTTTGAACATCAAGTTCACCAATCGTTGATAGGTTGCTCCAGCGTTTCTTAACCCGAACGGCATTACTACGAAACAATATACTCCCTGTTCAGTAATGAAGGCAGTTTTTTCTTGATCTTTTTCGTCCATGAATATTTGGTAGAAACCTTGGAAAGCGTCCATCATGCTGAAAATAGCAAAACCAGCAGTGGAGTCGACTAATAGGTCGATTCTAGGGAGTGGATAAGGGTCTCGCGGACATAACTTGTTTAGGTCCGTAAAATCATTACACATTCTCCATTTATTGTCCTTTTTGTCACCTTTTGACACTAAAACGACATTACACAGCCACTCAGTAAAGTGTATTTCTTTTATCTGTTTAGACATTAAAAGCCTCTCGACCTCAGCTTTTATTATTTTGTCTTTCACCGGACCGTGATTTCTTTTCTTTTGCCTGACTGGTTTCGCATTCGGGTCGATCTTCAAAGAGTGGGTAATTATTCTTGGATCAATCCCCACTATATCCTCCGAACTCCAGGCAAACACGTCCATATTTTTCCTCAAGAAGTTAACTAACATAATTTCTCCTTGTGGAGATAATTCTGTACCAATTCTGGTGATTTTGCTGGGATCATTCTCTATGAGTCGGATGTCTTTATGCTCAGGCGGACGCAGAGTCAGATCTATAGGTTCTTTTCCCTTTTTATCGATCCTTTCAGTGCTGGGCAACTCTGGCTCTTGCTTTCTTTCCACTGATGATCCTATAGCTTTTCTTTTAGACGGTGTTAAGGGATCGATGTTCCTTTTCAATGAGAGCGCCGTATTGTAACAATCCCACGCCATGCAGTGATCGTTCATTATTTCACCGACCCCTGAGATTGTAGGGAATTTTATCTTCTGGTGATAGGTCGAAACAACTGCTCGAAACTGATTCAATGCCGGTCTTCCTAAGATGGCATTATAAGCGAATGGTGTTTCTACCACTAAGAACTTTATCATTTTTACCACTCGATGAGGTTTGCTCCCAAGGGTTACACTTAAATTAATAGTCCCGGCTGGAACTATTTCCGATCCTCCAAACCCTATTAGTGGCGTGGCTACTCTTTGGAGAGTTATTTTTCCCAGATTCATTTGATTTAAAGCTTCGATGGCTATGATGTTAGCCGAGCTTCCATTATCGATCAAAATTCTTTTAACATTAAAATCGGAGACTTTCAGTGAGACTACCATTGGAAAATCGGGGTGGTCTTCGTTAACGTCCCAATTCAAATTTCTAGGGACTTCACTTTCATCAAAGCTGATTATTTGTTTGTCAGAGCCCTTATTCTCGAGTGCCCATATTTCCTTAGGAGCGACAAGTCCTTTTTCCAGGGATCGGGCTGTCTTCCGCCTTGCGTTTCGACTATCTCCCCCAGCTGGACCACCGGAGATTACATGTATGGTACCATTGACTTGATCGTTATCGATGTCATCTCTCCGAGGCGCGCGATTGCTGGGAGATCTCTCGTGAGGGCTTCTATTCCCTTCCCTCCTTCTAGGACTCCGTGTCCTTTGTCTCCTTCGATCTGTTCTGTCCACAAATTCGTTCAACTTGCCTTGTTGAATTAATTTTTCAATCTCCTGTTTTAGGTGATAGCAGTCCTCGGTCCTATGACCGTGAGCTCGATGGTATCTACAATATAGATCGTAGTTCTTTGCCCCAGGTTTAGCTTGCGTGATTCTTTTTGCTGGGGGAATCAAGTTACTTCTCTCCAGTATTACCAAAATATCCTCTCTGGGGGCGTTTAGTTTGGTATATTCCACATAGCTTACTCGATCTCTAACATTCCTTTCTGGAGATCGAGGCCTGAGGTAGACATTAGGTCTTTTCTCAGGGTTACCCCCGCTATATTCCAACCTTTGGAATACGTTTCCCCTCCGGGAAAATCGATCGTAATCCATGGCTTTTTGCATCTGGGGTTTTTCAGGCTTCCTAGATCCTGAAGTGGATGCTTTATTCTTATTTTATCTTTGAATGAATTCATCTCTTCTTGAGTCATATACTTTGAGGCTAATGTCATGATTTCTGCAAAGGTTCGTGGCTGTTTCCGACTTAAGGCATTGCCAAATTGCCTATTTTTCGTTAGATCGAACAAAATAGATATAATATAATCAATATTTGGGGAGTCGATCTTCAATAGTTCAACATTGAACCTTGCCAACCAAGTTCTTAGGGATTCTCCTTCTTGTTGGATAATAGTTCCCAGGTAACTCATGGGGAGCTTTTGTCTTTTCTGACTAGCAAACTGTTGTTCTAGCTTGTTGCATAATTCTCTAAAACTAAATATTGAGTTAGGTGGTTGTTTTCCGAACCAGTCTAGTGCTAATCCCTCGAAGGTCGTGATCATCAACTTCGCCGTGTACTCCGCTGAATGAGCGTATAAGTTCATTATATTTGTGAAACTAAATATATAATCAGTTGTATCAACAGTTCCGTCATATCTGGGAAGTCGGGCAGGTAAAGGCCCTGAGGCCTGTGCTTCCCTAATTTCTAGGCAGAATGGGGAACAGGCAGCTATACTATCCTGGATTTCTCGGGAACGAGGCCAAGGTTGTCTCAAAGTCAATAGCCTTTGTTCCACTCGTTCCTCCACCATCCTCTCAATATCTCTTTCAGAGAATCTTCTAGTCGCTCGTCGATCGATAATTTGGGGCTCCTCTTCATCATCGATCGGGATAACCATTTTTTCTCTGGATAGATAAGGTTCAGGACGAGCATTAGCTCTTGCCTGGTTACCTTTCCGACCAGGGTGTCTTTTAGCGGCGTTTGGTGGGGATATGTGAGATCGTTGATCCCCATCTGGGCTTTCCGCTTCAGCCGATACTCGATCGTTGTCCACTCGGGCTCGCCTGATATTTTTTCACCAATCTGGTCAGCGGAATTGGGGCCACCTCTGGGCCAACGTTTTCTGGTCCCGGTGTATGTAAGATTTCATCACATAACGAATTTACCAGTTGAGCCATTTGCCTTAGCTTCTCTTGATCGGCTGGTAACGGGGGAGGAGGGACGGATCGAACGGGTGAGTTAGGGGCCCTACTTCCGCTAGGAGTTTGTCGTCCTCCAATATTTTGGTTGTTGTTTACGTTTGCCGTAACATGCCCCTCTACACGATCTAAATCTTGATGTTCTGCGGGAGGCGGCATATTATTAGTGCTAATTCTTTGGGAATTTTCGGGCAGACTTTCTACAGCACGAGGATGCTGAGAGGTTGTGCTTTTTCCTGTGTTACGTGTGCTTTTCCTTGGATTGACCATATTCGATCGAGTAATTAACCCGGCCCCTCGGAGGGTGCCAACTGTTTAGCATGAATTCGTCTTAAGGTTAAACTCAGTAAATTAATAAGAGAACAACAATATATATTAGGGGTTTGGTTAAAGTACTCAGGATGGTGCAATTCAAGAATAATTTAAAGAACTATAATCACGTACGAACAAGTATATTGGAGGAGAAACAGTTGTAATATTATTGATAGGTTAAAGTCTGGATCCCTGATACAATGTAAAACTCAGTATTTATAATAATAGTCTCATCCTAATGTGACTAGGAGTCCTATTAGGTCTAGGAATCATGTATGGCTTAGGAGTACCGCATAGCCCAATAAATCTTCAGGATTGGTCTTCAGGTCGATTAAATGCATTGAGGCAGGTTGAGCCGATCTTGTAGTCTTCACAGATCGGAACGATGCTGAACTTCCTCGGAAAGCTTTATACCATTTATATGTGTAAAATAGCCCTCATCACTCGATCTGAGAGTTTTACTTCGGTGATTTACACGGCGCTACAATACCTGAAGTTCGAAGAAATACATAATAAGGATCAGGTCTTGGACGGTCTTGCGTCAGATATAACCTCATTAAAAACCTTACTCGGAAAAACCCAGGGGGATAAAAATCGAGCGAGGGAAAAAGAGTGCATATTCTCGGAAGACGATGGTGTTATCCTGAGAAAATCGAGCTCAAAGACCACATTTCAAAACTTTTGGACCGGAAATGCCATTAATGGAAAGATAATTTTTGAATTTACTGAGTGGAAACTTAACCGTCGCGGTTACTCAGGATTTAATTTGCGTTTACCCTTTTAACCTTTATATATGTGACGGCCCGAGCCCCCGGGTTGGATCCTACGTGGTCCCACCCCCGAGTTCGGGTCCGTATTCGATGAACACAACCAAATTTTGACCAGAATTTTTTTTTTAAAACAACAACACATTAATTCAAATCATAGTTCAAACATGAGAGCATAAAAACCCGAAACTCTGCTATGTGCAGGCGCGGTCACGATATTCAAAACAAGCGCAATTGCGCGATAACAAGTTTCAAAATAAACACTCTTAAGTACTAATCAAACCACATACATAACCGACACAAAACATAACATAATAAAAGTAAAAGATAACAACGAGGATGACCCTCGACGATCGACAGACAGCATCTCGGAGAATGACAACACCAACGCTAGACATCAGACCATGCGATACCTGTATATGAAAAGAAGTAAATGCGAATGCGTAAGTTGATCATCCAACTTAGTGAGGCTGTAGTGCGCATGTGCGTGTGATGCTTGGATGCAACATAATATACATGAGCACATATATCAGTACCGTAATTAAACACATGTTATAACAATTTAAGCACGTTAAACAAGTAACCAACAGTTGCTGATGCCGTCTTCCTCTTACCCTCCAGTCCATATTATGACGCCCCCACCGAACACTCCAAGTAAGGAGCTACCTTACTAACTGTGCGCATAGACGTCTAATGCCAGGAGTTTGACATTCACTCCCCAAGTGTAACCTCCACACTTGGCTCGTGAAGCGGGTCTACGGTGGATCGAGGTAACCCTCCGACCCTAACCTTCCAGGTTACCCATGATTCCGCACACCAAGAATAGGGCCCACATAATAATAGCAAACAATACATTACAGTAACAATTCAGTAACAATACAGTACAATAACAATCCAGTAACAGGAAATCAGTAAACAACTCAATAAATCAAAGCAATTTGGTATACAATATCAAGTACTCATAAGCACATAAGCATTAGCTAATAATTTAACATGATTAGTTCATCCTAACAGTCGTGTTTTTCATTGTATCATACATCGCATGCTCGTTCATTTAGAGACTAAGTTAGAGTTATGACTCTGCCTACTAGCACATCCAGACTGACACACATGTAACACACAGCACTCGCCTGTGTAGCTTACGATTCTCGAGAAAATGCGGAAAGGTAGCGTCTTCGGTTCCTGTACACGTTTATGTAACGATCTTAGAATCTAATCACGCTACAAGGATTCTAGAGTGAGTAAAGCAATGCTTTAGTCGAGCAAACAATTGAATCGTGGTTGTTCAATAACGAAGCCACGATAAAAACTTGGATATTTACGACCGATCTAAAGGTTCTATGGTTCGTTAAACATAGCCACGAAAGAGTTAACTATAACATAACCGTTCTAACTGAGCTTTAAAATATTTAATTAAAGGTTTTAAGTTAAGTTATTACTTTCAAGTAACTTTATATTTCTCAAGTATCCAAACAAAAAACTTGTTTTTAAATTTAGAATTTAGGTTTATTGAAATCATTTTATTTTCGAAATTAAACTTTGTTTATAATTATCTTTTTTGAAAACTTTAATTTTATTTGAAAAATAATTTATTATTGTTTAACCTTTTATTTTAAATAGACTAGTGCATCAGACTAGTGCATGAGATGAGTGCATCAGACTAGTGCATCAGACTAGTGATCATCAACGGAGTGGATCTCATCAGCTAAGTGAAATCGGTCAGTAAGCTCTCCAACGGTAACAAGCATAGTGCATTTAATGCGACTGTCAGATCCGTACGACAGTGAAAGTCTGCAAAAGTTGCCATTCAAATTATAACCGTTGCTCAAGGACTAAAATGCTATTTTGCCAACCTTCAACAGGCAGAATTTCAAATCCAGGAGTATAAATAGATGGTAAACTGAAGATTCAAATGTGACTTGCACAGTTTCAATATCAAATCTTTAGAGCAAGAATCCATCAATTGAGTCATCTGATCATAAGCAGAGTCATCTCATGACGAAGCTAATTGTTGAAGAACAAGATTAAATTCTTGCATATCTGAGTGATATTCAACTGAATGTTGTGAGAAGTAGATGTCCATCTTTGTGAGTGATATTACTTCGTAGAATATGACTTCTTTGTGATTTCCTATGAATTGGTGGTTTTATCATTTGTTGTAAAAGCACAAATAGAGTTGTACTAGTTACTTAGTGTTTCTAGTGGAGCCTAAATCTTCGTGATTTAGAAGAGTGGACTAAGAGGATTTGTTCCTGTATAACCACTATAAAAATTCCTTGTTTTATTTACTTTACTTGTCTTGCATTGCATATTTCATAAGCCAAGTAAATACTTTAAAAGAAGAGTCTTTTAAATTGAAGAATTTCCAAATTGGGGTAAAACTTTCTTTGTGCTTTAAAAGTTTAATTGAGTTGAAAACATTGTTTGAAAAATACACATATACATTATCCGTTGCATCATTGTTTGAAATTCTGATTATATAAGTTTGATGAGAAAAATCAGCATAGTAGTCTCATGAATTAGATCAGCTTACACTGTTGATAAGCTAAGTGCAAAATCAGCTTAGTCATCTTATCTTGCTGATGAGCGAACTCTACTTATAGAAGAAAGAGTTAAAGAATTTTGAAAAAGTAAAGAGGTCTATTCCCCTCCGCCCCTCTAGACCTCAACTGACCACTTGGGACTAACACCAAATTTAACAAGCCCAATTCCACTCTTAGAGTAGAAAATCTTGCATCACTTAACGGTTTAGTGAAAATGTCAACTATATAATTGTCTGTATGAACATACTCAATGATGACATTTCCTTTTTCCACATGATCTCTTATAAAGTGATGTTTGATCTCAATATGCTTAGTCCTTGAGTGACTTTTAGTATTCTGAGTAAGTGATATTGCACTTGTATTGTCACAGTAGATAGGGATTCCACTGATTTTGATATTGTAGTCTTCTAGTTGATGTTTCAACCAAAGAATCTGTGCACAACATGCTCCAGCAGCAATGTATTCAGCTTCAGCAGTAGATATGGATATTGAAGTCTGTTTCTTACCCATCCATGAGATCAGATGACTACCCAAAAATTGACAAGTACCTGTAGTACTCTTTCTATCAATTTTGCAGCCAACAAGGTCAGAATCTGAATATCCAATAAGTTCAAATCCTGATTCCCTTGGATACCACAATCCCAATTCTTGAGTGCCTTTGATATACCTTATTATCCTTTTAGCAGCTAAGAGTTGAGATTCCTTAGGATTTGATTGATATATCGCACAAACTCCAACAGAGTACATAATATCAGGTCTGCTGGCAGTGAGGTACAGCAATGAACCAACAGAGTACATAATATCCCGTTAAACGCTTCCTTGAGCTTTTTGGATCTTGCCCTTGTAATTGGCCCAATTGGAACATACAATGGATCCTTAGCTTGTACTTGTTCTTGATGATTTTCATCAACTCTGCTGAAATTCACCCATCTGATTCCGTACTTAGCATCAAATCAGTAGTCTTCTGGACCAAAATTCAACCCTTCTGATTTTACTTGTCTTCTCAGATTGAATTTCTTAGAGGTTGCTAAGCTTCCATTACTTAGCTGATGACTTTT
>JAYDYQ010001852.1:0-53916 GCA_034814905.1 Penstemon davidsonii
GCATACTGCCATAATTCATCAAAAGATTGGAGGTCTGCTCTTAAGCTCGTTCTATAAGGGTGTCGATCAATAAATCGAGTCTGGGCAGATTCCTGATAAGCGGGAGGAATATCGTAAAGTTATGGCCATTGAAAAGGACCGAAGTCTTCAAGACTATCCTCCCGACTGCTTATCCTCTGTTGAGTATAGTAATCACCCACTGGCTCACCTAGTCGAGGAGTTTGGAGCCCCAATTCCTGTGCCAACACCTGATTTGGATTTGATAAAAGATATCATGGAGAATCAGTCAGGCGAAGAGGAAGGCGATGATGCTGAGGAGGATATCGATGGAGACCATGTTGACGAAGAGAATGAAGAAGGAGAGTAAGGATCGTTCCCCAAGGAAACCAATTCACCAATTAGGATGTTTTTTATGATTTTCTTTTATCTTGTTGTAAAGCTAGGCCTTTTAGATCTCGTAGATTATGTAAAACTCTTTCTGAGATATACATTATTTTAATTCTGATATACTTTGTCATTATGATGATCATAGTACATATTTGATGACCGCTTTTACCTTATTTTTGAATTTTTACTGTGCGCGCCAAGGTCTGAGGACATAATTGTCATTTCCTTAGCTATATATAAAGGTAAATCTTTTTGGAGTTTTACCGCGCATCCCCACTTGCAATATAAAATTTTCTTACTATTGATCAGAGCTTTTAGTTCGATATTTCATAGGAATTCTTGATTTTCAGACCATGAGTTCCAATCTATTTTCTGGAGCTTCCAAACGATCCCAACGGGTTTTACCTCGTCGAGAGACTCCGAGAAAGAAGTCTCGAACAGACGGTTCACATCTATCATCTTTCCAGGGAGGAGTTTCTTCTCGAGAAACCATTCCTCGACCCGATCCCAAATTACCCTCATCAAGCGGGAACTTAAAAGAGACGAAGAACATCCCTTCTAATGCTCCGATCCGCAGTCCAATCGTCGATCCGAAGATACTGGAGGCTTTCCAGAGTGAAGGTTCTCGCTCTACTCCTTCTCCTTTAGTAGAACAAACATTTAATGAGGCATCACGAACCGTTTCCCCTCCTCCAGTCGTCCATACGACGAACGAAGAAAGTCGAGCTATTTCTCCTATCCTCGATGAGCAAACCAATAATGATGAGTCGCGAGTCGTTTCTCCTCCTCCTGGCGTCCATATGATGAACGAGGACAGTCAAACTATTTCTTCTACTCTCGTGGAACAATCAACGATCGAGGAGTCACGAGCTGTTCCGACTTTTCCAGATGAACGCTCAGCGGATGATCATCCCCCTTCGGGCAGAGATGTAACAAATCAGTCTATAAGTCGAGATGGTTGTGCTCAGGTCGAGGCTACTGCTTTGCATTCTGAAATTGCCACTCCCAATTCTGAGATCGATCCCACTCTACAGTTAAGGGGGCCTATGGAAGATATTCCAGAATCTTTCTTTGCCCCTCCAGGTTCGCAGGTTGTTTCGACCTCTCAAGACACTCAGGTTGTCTCCCTGTTCGTATTCCACAAGGAGCGTAAAAAACTGGGTCTGGTCCCAGTCGTTCTGCAATTGAAAAGGTCGCGGACGACCCGCTTCTTTTAGACGAACGTCCATTTAAGGAGCAGGTCGAAGAGATAACTGAGTTTGATATGACCCGATCAGGTGGGGTTTCAATTGATGCGAGTATTCCAACAACCCTCGAGCCTGATGGGGTTTCTTGGAATCTGGGAATGGGTACTATCTTGCCTACGGAGCTTGAAAAATTGAAGAACCACTCATCTTTGCAACTTGTCCAGTCCATTTTCAAACGTTTGGAGATGGTAAGCGTATTTTGTTGTTCGTCAAAAAAGATCTAGGTGTTTTAAGTTTTTTACCTATATTTCTCAATACAGGCTAAGCATGAAGCTCTCCAGCTCGGGATACAAAATGACGAATTCTATTTTGCTCGAGAAGAATCACTCGATCGGGTAAATTCAATTGTCGCTGCTCATCGATTGCAGATGATTGAAGTTGAGCACCTCCGAACTACCACTGAAAGGCTCACTAAAGAGAAGGAAGAACTTGCTCGAGTAAATAGCAGTCTGGAGGCTGAAAAAGAGCAGCTTACCAAGGAGAAAACAGATCTTCTTCAATTGAAAAATCTGGAGTTTGACAGGGGTTTTTCCCTTGGATATGAGCAGCGTGCCCAAGAAATGATGACCTATCTTGGTTATCCGACAATTCCTGCTCATGTTCACGAAACAGTAGACAAAGGTCTTAGCCCCGATCGTACTCATGAGCAGTAGACAAGAGTCTTTCTGCATTTTCTTTTCTTTTTTTTTTTTTTTTTTTTTTTTAAGATGTAATGTAAATATATATTTTTGCCTGATAAATGGAAGAACATGCTTTTTGTTCGATTTCTGCGCCTCTTCGACCTGTATGTTGATAATTAATTTCTTGCAATATTGTTGAAAGATGAGAAGTCAACTTGGTAGGTGTGCCATAACTGTAGGAACGATTCGTATGCCTTGTCCGTTGATTGGTTAATTCCCCATAGTATAAATAACTTATTGGAGAAGTAGGAAAAGAGGAAAGACTGAAATAATATGCCACTGCTGAACAGTTTAACTTGGTTTTTATGGCCTGTTGACTACGGTGGATATATCAAACCAGAGGGTTCTTTAGATAGACGAGAGCTGGTTATTTCATTAAAATGGTGTTTCGTCCATGCGTGCTCGAAAACTTGCCCCCAAGGCAAGGAGAACGAACCTGTCTCAATTGTATGACAGCAAAGTTCCTCCCTTCTTAGTGTGCTTTAGCTTGATACTGTGATCGACCCAAGATGCAGTATGCCTCCTGGTTGTCATTTGGCTTATTTAGAGGTCGGTAATTCACCAGCATCAGCAAATATACGCACTTCTGCATGTTCCTCGTTTTCATGCAGCGGTAGTAGTCTGAGGAGAAGGTCGATTTGAAGGAGCAGATCATTCCGAGGAGTAGCAAAGTAGGATTAATGTTTGAAATAATTGTAACGATCCTTGAATGTAAATGTAGTTTTTTGTGATGATATGGCTGTTCTCGTGAAATGTAATGACTCTCTCGAAGATCTGAATAAAATCCATTATTCCTTGTACGTTCAGTCCGATAACAATGATTAATCATTTGTTCTGATACTGCGAACCATTCTTATAACGTTTTTAAATTTGGACCGTTGATAGGACCTCCATTTAACACCATTGGATCCTTTATCCGCTGCCTATAAATAGATTCACTCCATCCCTCCCCATTTCTCAGAAGATGAAGTCATTTAATATGAATATGTATTGTTATAAGTATTATCGACCACCAAATTCGTCGATTTATCTACCTAGGAGGTCATGACTTGGTATGGGAGGAATTGGAAAAGTGAGATCTCTATCTTAAACGGTGATGGTTGGGTAAATCTCCCAACTGGGGATTGGTTGACCATATACAACGCCGTATGATAGAGGTCGAGAGTAGAGGAAAGCAGGATTCTATGCTTTATCGAAATCAACTTGTTTCTAACTGGTTGGTGACGTCATGCATGAGACCCTTCTGATCTCTACTTTAATCGACAAAGAAGAAGCATCAACTTCTTCGAGGTGGTGGCATCATGATAGCATGCGGCTTAGGTCGCCCACTGGTACCCACCGATCTGTAGAATAAGCCTGAACATTAGGTTCTCGTCACTGTTCTCAAAGCAGGAGAAAAGATGATCGTTCCGAGGAAGTTTTGAAGCATTTTGACTCGAAGTCCTTCCTTTGATATTTTGTAGTTGTAATTGCTTAGTGCTTAGATCGATGATTTCCGTCTAGATAAAGCTCTTGTATATGTAATATTGCTATTGCTCTATAATATTCTTTGTAATGTATCTATCGATCTAATATATGACTTTTGTCTCGACCGTCTCAAGGGCGTATTTACTTCCAATCTTGTTTATTTAAGGCTTGCAGTTATGACTTTGGAACGCAATTCCCGAAGTGGCGTTATTGCCGTTGATTACATGAGAGTGTGACCGTTGGATTTCAATTCATCTTGTCTATAAAAGGAATCTTTTATCTTCCATTTAGTTACCTTCAGGAGTAAAGTTCTAAACAATGTACTCCCATTTTGTTCACAACCACGGTCGTCCACCTAATTCGCGAATCCAACTGATCATTCATTACTTCGACTCGGTATGGGCGGAATCGGAAAATGGAGGCTTTTCAAAAACCATGAAGTCTCCATTCCCTAATAAGGGGATTAGATTGGGACGTTGTCCATAATTCGACCAACCAATTTAAATAGGTAAAGGTCGGTGTTGTGGGGTTCCGATCTAATAGTTACGTGGCAGGTGGAAAGCTGGTCAGTTCACTAAAAATATTTATGTGTGACCGGGAATGCTGACCACCATCGACCATCGTAACATTATGATCTCACAAAGCTCTCTCTGATTCCAAAGCTTTGTGGTCGTTATCACGAAACTTAAAGGCTATTGTCCTTGTCGAGCTTTGGTGTTGATGGTATCAAAGATGGATATAACATGTAATAGGATCTGGTGTCGTTAGATCAGGGATATCTGTTTTTGTCTTTTCAAGATATTTTATGTGTTGTAATATTTTCAGGGTCATAAATAAAATTCTTCGTTTTACTTATTAAATTCCCATTTATACCAACTGTGGTTTTTACCATTTGTAGATCGTCCTTTATTAAATCGATGAGTTTATACCGACCCAATCGGTGTTACTCAAAGATTTATTATACTTAGGTTTTATACCAAATGTAGTTTTAACCTTTGTAGATCGCTCGTTAGTAGATCGATGAGTGTATACCGACCCAATCGGTGTTACTCAAAGATTTTTATACTTAGGTTGTTTACCAATTGTGGTTTTAACCTTTGTAGATCAGTCGTTAATAGATCGATGAGTTTATACCGACCCAATCGGTGTTACTCAAAGATTATTATACTTAGGTTGTTTACCAATTGTGGTTTTAACCTTTGTAGATCGTCCTTTATTAAATCGATGAGTTTATACCGACCCAATCGGTGTTACTCAAAGATTTATTATACTTAGGTTTTATACCAAATGTAGTTTTAACCTTTGTAGATCGCTCGTTAGTAGATCGATGAGTGTATACCGACCCAATCGGTGTTACTCAAAGATTTTTATACTTAGGTTGTTTACCAATTGTGGTTTTAACCTTTGTAGATCGCTCATTAGTAGATCGATGAGTGTATACCGACCCAATCGGTGTTACTCAAAGATTTTTATACTTAGGTTGTTTACCAATTGTGGTTTTAACCTTTGTAGATCAGTCGTTAATAGATCGATGAGTTTATACCGACCCAATCGGTGTTACTCAAAGATTATTATACTTAGGTTGTTTACCAATTGTGGTTTTAACCTTTGTAGATCAGTCGTTAGTAGATCGATGAGTTTATACCGACCCAATCGGTGTTACTCAAAGATTATTATACTTAGGTTGTTTACCAATTGTGGTTTTAACCTTTGTAGATCAGTCGTTAGTAGATCGATGAGTTTATACCGACCCAATCGGTGTTACTCAAAGATTTATTAGGTTGTGTACCAATTATTGGTTTTAACCTTTGTAGATCGTTCCTTGACAAGAGTCTTTTGAACATATGAAATGTGGGAATAAGCAAAAGCTTTTTATTAGAATTGTGGGTAATTTTAATGCATGAAAGGAAAAAAGCAAAACATCCTAGAAAATGAAAAAACTAATTTCTTGCAAATCCTATCTCACTTCTAAATCTTCTTTGCTCGAATTTAACGACCATAATATCTTCTGAGATTCACCGCATTCCATGTTCGAGGAAGCGGAGTCCCATCCATATGTGCTATCTTGTACGATCCCTTTTTTCCGACCGCAATCACCACGTAGGGACCTTCCCAATTTTGCTGTAACTTTCCCACGTGTTTGGAAACTTCAACTTTTTTAAGTACCAAATCACCTTCTCTGAACGAGCGTATCCTCACTTTTTGATTGTAGGCTTTTTCCATGTTGGACTTAGTTGCTTCTTAACGCAGACTGGCTTTTTCCCTCAAGGTTTCGCTCAAATCGATGTCATCTTTTCTCAGTTGATCGTTTGACTCCTCCTCGTAGAGCTCAATTCTAGGACTGGGGATTAGTGCCTCTACTGGGATGACTGCCTCCGATCCATAGACTAGGCTGAACGGTGTTTCACCCGTTGAGGCTTTTACTGTAGTTCTGTTGGCCCAAATGACGCCTGGCAGTTCGTCCAACCATTTCCCTTTGGCCTGGTCCAATCTTTTCTCGAGGGATTTGATAATTTCTCGATTTGCAACCTCCGTTTGTCCATTAGCTCTAGGATGTCCGACGGATGTGAAGTTTTGCTGTATCCCAAACTTCGAGCACCATTCTTGAACCTGTTTTCCAGCAAACTGGGTTCCATTGTCAGAGATCAGAATTCTCGGTATCCCAAAACGACAGACTATATTTTTCCAAAGGAAATTTATCACTTGGAATTGTGTTATCCGAGCAAGGGCTATGCATTCAATCCACTTGCTGAAGTATTCGACAGCGACCAGAACATAACTCTTTTTCGATCTGGCCATAGGGAACGGTCCTACTATATCGATTCCCCATTGATCAAAAGGCCAACAGATCGGAATTGGATGTATTGTCTCAGCCGGTTGATGTATTATGTTCGAATGTACCTGACAGTAATGACAGCGTTTAACATAGTTTTGTGCGTCGGCGTACATCGTCGGCCAATAATAACCAGTTCTCAAGCATTTGAGCGTAAGTGCTCGAGCACCACTGTGATTCCCAGCTTCTCCTTCATGTATGCTTCTAAGGATGCTTTCGGAATCGTGTTCGGGAATGCATTTCAACAGAATTCCTGAGACGGACCGTCTATAGAGTTTTCCTTCTATCATTGCATATCTGGGTGCTCGATATTTTATCCTCCTAGCTTCATTCTTACAGCTAGGGAGTGATCCATCTCTCAAATAGGTGATCAACAGAGTCATCCAACTATCCGCTGCTAAGTCGATATCCATTACTTCGATAATTGGAACTGTATCGAGGTCGATCGAAGGAGTTTTGGAAATTAACCAAGTGATTACTCTTTCAGATTTACCATCCCTTGTCCCTGTAAATCTGGATAGTTGATCAGCCCATCGATTTTCTTCTCGTGGGATATTTTGGATATCAAACTTATCAAATTTCCCAGTTAAATCTTTTACTTTCGCCAAATACTTTATCGTGTTGTATTCTTTCGCTTCGTACATTCCATTAATTTGTCTCTGAATTAGCTCGGAATCCGTTAAGACATTTAGAATCTTTATATTGGCCTTTATGGCCATTTCCAATCCCGTAACCAGAGCTTCGTACTCAGCTTCGTTATTGGTTACCACGAAGTCTAAAGTAATGGCATAATTCATGTCCTCGCCGTTTGGCCCTTGAAAATTAATTCCTGCGCCTCCACCATCTCTGCTTGAAGCGCCATCGACGTGCATAAGCCATGGTAGGTCATTGACGATCATAACACTGTTATCGCTTGTCGATGTCGTATTGGAGCTTGTCTCTGACTGACCTGGAGTTTCAAGGAGGAAATCTGCAAGTATCTGAGCCTTGATTGCAGTTCGAGGTCGATATTCGATCTCGTATTGTCCCAATTCTACAGCCCATTTTATCAATCTTCCCGAGGCTTCTGGTTTGGATAACACTTGCCTCAGAGGCTGATTGGTAAGTACAACGATCTTGTATGTTTGAAAGTAAGGCCGCAGCCTTCGTGCCGATGTCACCAGGGCCAGAGCAAATTTTTCAATCGTTAAATAATTCTTTTCAGCTCCCTGCAATAACTTACTCAAGTAATAAACAGGTTTGTGTTCCGCGCCCTCAATTTTCACCATAACCGAGCTCACGGCCGCCTCGGAAATAGCAATGTATATATACAGAGGTTGTCCCTCCGTAGGTTCGGCGAGCATAGGTGGTGAGGTTAGATAGCTTTTCAGTTGCTCGAATGCATAATCACAATCTTCAGTCCATTCAAAGGTCTTAGCTTTTCGTAAAGTTTGGAAAAATGGTAAACTTTTATCCGCGGACCTTGATATGAATCTATTGAGAGCAACAATCTTTCCTACTAGGCTTTGTACCTGAGCAATATTTCTGGGGGGCTTCATTTCAGTGATCGCCCGTATCTTCTCCGGATTTGCTTCGATGCCTCTCTCATGGACCAGGTATCCTAAGAATTTTCCCGACCTTACCCCAAATGTACACTTTAAGGGGTTGAGCTTCATTCCATACTTCCTTAAGATCTTGAAGCAACGATCAAGGTGCTTTATATGATCTTCTTCGCTCATGCTCTTTACTAGCATGTCATCGACGTACACCTCCATTATTTCTCCTATTAGCTCTTTAAACATCAGGTTAACCAATCGTTGATAGGTTGCTCCAGCATTTCTTAATCCGAACGGCATTACTATGAAACAATATACGCCTTGTTCGGTAATGAATGCAGTCTTTTCTTGATCTTTTTCATCCATGAAAATCTAATAGAAGCCTTGGAATGCATCCATCATACTGAAGATTGCAAAACCTGCTGTGGAGTCAACCAGCAGGTCGATCCTTGGGAGAGGATAAGGATCTCTTGGACACAGTTTATTCAAGTCTGTAAAATCGTTGCACATCCTCCACTTGTTATCCTTCTTGTCTCCCTTTGAGACAAGTACGACATTACACAACCACTCGGTAAAGTGTATTTCTTTAATCTGTTTAGATAGTAAAAGTCTTTCGGCCTCTGCCTTTATTATTTTATCCTTCACTGGGCCATGATTTCTTTTCTTTTGCCGGACCGGTTTTGCGCTCGGATCTATCTTCAAAGAGTGAGTTATGATTCTTGGGTCGATTCCCACTATATCTTCCGAGCTCCAGGCGAAAACATCCACATTTTTTCTTAAGAAGTTGATCAACATGATTTCTCCCTGTGGAGATAGTTCAGTTCAGTTCCGATCCTGGTGATCTTGGTTGGGTCATTCTCGATAAGCTTGACTTCTTTGTGCTCTGGTGCACGCAGAGTCAAATCTATTGGCTCTTTTCCCTTTTTGCTGATCGGATCCGTGTTTGGTAATTCAGGTTCCCGAGTTCTTTCCGTCGAAGATCCCACTGTTTTCCTTTTTGATGGTGTTAGAGGATCGATGTTTCTTTTTAAGGATAGTGACGTGTTGTAACAATCCCAGGCCATGCAATGGTCGTTGACTATTTCACCGACCCCCGAGATTGTTGGAAATTTGATCTTCTGGTGATAGGTCGACACTACCGCTCGGAATTGGTTTAGTGCTGGTCTTCCCAGAATGGCGTTATAAGCGAATGGTGTTTCAACCACTAAAAACTTAATCATTTTGGTCACTCGATGAGGTTTATTTCCAAGAGTTACACTCAAGTTAATAGTTCCAGCTGGAACTATTTCTGACCCTCCAAATCCTACTAGGGGCGTAGCTACTCTTTGGAGGGTTAATTTTCCGAGGTTCATTTGATTCAGTACTTCAATGGCTATTATGTTAGCTGAGCTTCCGTTGTCGATCAGAATTCTCTTAACATTGAAATCGGATATTTTCAACGAGACCACCATAGGGAAATCGGGGTGGTCTTCGTAGTTGTCCCAATTCAAATTTCTGGGAACTTCGCTTTCGTCGAACTTAATCACTTGCTGGTTAGAGCTCTTACTCTCGAGTGCCCATATCTCTCTGGGAGCTATTATTCCTTTTTCTAGAGATCGTGCAGTTCGTCGCCTCGCATTTCGACTGTCTCCCCCTGCAGGTCCACCAGAGATTACATGTATAGTTCCGTTGATCCGATCGTCATTACTATTGCTTCGTCGGGGCGGGTGGTTACTGGGAGATCTACCATGAGGACTTCTATTTTCCCTTCCCCTTCTAGGACTTCTTGTCCTTTGTCTTCTTCGATCTGTTCTATCAACAAATTCATTTAATTTACCTTGTTGAATCAATTTTTCGATTTCTTGTTTCAGATGATAACAATCTTCGGTTCTATGGCCGTGAGCACGATGGTACCTACAATATAAATCGTAGTTCTTTGCCCCAGGTTTAGCTTGTGTGATTCTTTTTGCTGGGGGAATTAGATTATTCCTTTCCAGTATCACCAGGATGTCTTCTCTTGGGGCATTTAGTTTTGTAAACTCCACATAACTAATTCGATCTCTTATATTCCTTTCTGGAGATCGAGGCCTGAGGTAGACATTGGGTCTTTTCTCAAGGTTACTCCCATTGTGTTCTAATCTTTGAAACACGTTCCCTCTTCGGGGAAATCGATCATATTCCATTACCCTATGCATCGGGGGTTTTTCAGGTTTTCTTGATCCTGAAGTCGATGCTTTATTCTTATTTTTGTCCTTGAAAGAGTTCATCTCTTCTTGTGTCATATATTTGGAGGCCAACGTCATGATTTCCGCAAAGGTTCTAGGTTGCTTTCGGCTCAAGGCGTTGCCAAATTGCCTATTCTTAGTCAGATCGAATAGGATTGATATGATGTAATCAATGTTCGGAGAGTCAATCTTCAAAAGTTCCACATTGAACCTCGCTAACCAAGTTCTTAAGGACTCCCCTTCTAGCTGGGTTATAGTTCCTAGATAACTCATGGGGAGTTTTTGTTTTTTCTGGCTGGCAAATTGTTGTTCTAGCTTGTTGCACAATTCTCTAAAGCTGGAGATCGAGTTAGGTGGTTGTTTTCCGAACCAATCCAATGCTAATCCCTCAAACGTTGTGATCATCAACTTGGCCGTGTATTCTGCTGAATGAGCATACAGGCTCATTATATTATTGAAACTAAAGATGTAGTCGGTTGGGTCAGTGGTTCCGTCGTATCTGGGTAGCCGGGCAGGCAAAGATCCGGAGGCATGTGCTTCCCTGATTTCTAAACAGAAAGGGGAACAGGCAGCTATACTATCCTGTATTTCACGGGAACGAGGCCAAGGTTGTTGCAAAGTCAGAAGCCTCTGTTCGACTCGCTCCTCGACCATCCTCTCTATATCTCTTTCAGAAATTCTTTTGGTTGCTTGTCGATTGATAATTGGGGGTTCGTCCACATCATCGATCGGTATAACAGTGTGTTCCTTGGATAGGCGAGGTTCAGGTCGAGCATTAGCTCTTGCCTGATTAGTTTTTCGACCCAGGTTCCTTCCTGCTACGTTTGGCGGGGATATTTGAGATCGTTGATCCGCGTCCGGACTTTCTGCTTGAGTTGACTGGGGGTCATTATTCTCCCGAGGTTCCCTGATATTGTTAACCGCTCTTGAAGGACCAACAGCTGCCCTTACTGGTTCCGCAACTGCATGAGTTTGTAGAATTTGAGGAAAAAACGAACTTAAAATTTGAGCAATTTGTAGTATTTTTTCCTGATCTGCGGAAAGCGGAGCAGCAGGGACTGATTGGACAGGCGGGTTAGGAGCCCTACTTGTGGTAGGAGTTTGTCGTGCTCCATCGTTCTGATTGATGTTTTCGTTTGGTGCAACTTGTTCCTCTAAAGGATCAAGATTCTGATGGTTTCCCGGAGGTTGTTTATCGTTAGCGCTGATTCTTTGGGAACCTTCAGGCAAGCTATCCATTGCACGAGAAGGTCGAGAATTCGTGCTTCTTCCTGCGTTACGTGCGCTTTTCCTTGGATTGACCATATTTCGATCGAGTAATTAACCTTGCCCCACGGTGGGCGCCAACTGATTTAACCTAATTTCGTCTTAAGGTTTAATATCAGTAAATTTAATAAAGAACACAATTTATTGTATTAAGGGTTTGGTTAAAGTACTCAGGATGATGCAATTCAAGAATAAGCACAGTAATATAATTGAGTAGATGACAATCATATGAAGAGGCAAATAATGTAGTATATTTCGTAGGTTCAAATCCTCTCCAAATACAATGTAAGATTCGCTATTTATAATATTCCTCCTGTCCTAATTGAACTAGGAGTCCTATTTAGCCTAGGAAACCTGCATGGCCTAGGAGTATCGCAGGGCCCATTAGGTCCCCTGAAACGGACAGTAGGTCGATCAGAGTAGGTCGATCGGATATGTATTTGTCTGGTCCAGCCGATCTTGAGGTCTTCATAGGTCGGATCGATTCTGGATTGGCTCAAAAAGTACTATTCGATCATAGGTGTAAAATAGCCCTCATCAACAGATGATAAGGTTGCGCTTGTATCTGGAACGTTTATTGATCGATAAACAGTCCTCGGAAAAATTATTTGATAATCGTCCAAATGAATAATATCTGAAAACTGAGAAGTTCCTCTGCAGTATAACTGCATTTATTAAATAATAATCCTATCTTGAGAACAATACTGTCAACTTAAGGGATTTCCAAGTGGTAAGAAATTCTTGAAGATTGTTCAGGTTTCGAGCGGAACCGCTTCATCATAGCACTTTGAGCATCAGTTAAAATTAACCCAAAATTGAACTGTTTGCTTACATAATCGACCGTTATTAAGTGAGCTGGATAGTCACGTGAAATTTTTATCGAGGGAGGGTCATAGCAAAAGCTTTCACCCTCGGCCGATTTTCTTTTTTGAAAATATTTTATCGAGGGAGGGTCATAGCAATAGCTTTCACCCTTCGGCCGATTTTCTTTTTTGAACATATTTTATCGAGGGAGGGTCATAGCAATAGCTTTCACCCTCGGCCGATTTTCTTTTTTGAACATATTTTTATCGAGGGAGGGTCATAGCAATAGCTTTCACCCTCGGCCTGTTGGAAATCGGACCCCGAGCAGTAGGTTGATCGACCGGGTGCTGCTGGCCTGGCAGAGTTTCCCGATTTGCTCTCTCCGTGTTCAAGAATTCTCTACACATAGTTCCGATAATGGAACGCAAATCGGCCACTGTCGTATGAATTGGCATATCATTCGGCGGGTCGAGCGGAGGCACCTCAGATTGGTGGGCCGCTCGGGATTGGTTACTTGGTTCATTATTTACTGAGCGCTGCGCTCCAACGGCGTGTGAAGGCTCGCCGCGATTGTATGTAAATCTCCTAGTAGTAGGCATTTTTTCGATCTAACACCCGAACAGGCCCCTGGGTGGGCGCCAATTGATTAAGCTATATTTCGTTCGTACCAAATAAGGAAAGTCGAGCAAAACAATAAGTGTTTAGAGTGCGTAAATCTTATATATCACCATCAAATATCGAGTTCAGATTACAAAACGAGTCTGCTCGAGCATTACAGGATGTCGTACAACTAGGAAAGTAAATACAAGGAATAAACATGCGGGTTCCTAATCCGAACAGTAAGTCCGAGCTTAGGGCCTTTCTTGGAAGTTGTGCCGTCCCCCCCAGATGTCATAAACCTCTCGGACAGCTGTACAAAGCTGTAGGTCGGCCCCACAGTAATCCCGAGGTGGTGAGAAGATCGGAGAGTAGATCCCGTACTATCAATCTGACTTGATTGGAAAACTAGGTTCTTCTACTCGAGAATACCATCCCAGTTCGGGGAAGAGGTCGATCTCGAGCACAGGTACTTCCTAAAACGGCGTATGTGATATACCCCTCATCACTACGTGACCGGCTCCTAAATCAAAGCACGCACACCCGTATACCGAATTCGCCCTAGCATCTCAAGTCTAAGGACGAAATCGTACACTGTTATAAGTCCTGAGAAACATCCCATCACTGATATGCTTTACGCACTTCCACAATGGGTTTCTCTATTCGGGTCGTTCGATGCGTTCGATCCCCTATCGAACCACCTAGTCATATGCACTGACATCAAATGTCTTGTTCATGAAACTCCACAAATTCACTCCATGTGAATCATGCATAATCCTACAAGTCTTGACGATTCCTTCGATACCCCATCTCGACAGGAATCTATGACTGGGAACACTTTTGAGATCACGACCTTAGAGACTGTTTCATGATTGCACTCAATACTGAAGTGAATCGTCCCATAGTCATGAGTGATCTCAGGGTTTCAACCAATCGCTTAAATGTGTTCGCGAAAGATGAAGTTGGCCATTAGTTTATCTTATGAAATAAATAAACTTTGCGTATTAATTAATAAATCAAAGATTCATTCAAGATAAAATAGTCCTATTACAAGCTGTTGAGTTGGCTTGTTGGGCACTATCCTATCAATCTCCCACTTGCCCTAAAGGCAATCACAAACATTTCTAAGACCCATCTTCACAAGATGTTCTTCGAACACTTTTTGCGATAGTGGCTTCGTTAGTGGATCAGCTACGTTATCTTTTGAGTCGACACGTTCCATTAGAATGTCTCCTCTACCAATGATTTCTCTAATCACATGGTATTTCCTCATCACGTGTTTGGACTGAAGGTGTGATCTCGGCTCCTTTGCTTGAGCGATTGCGCCATTGTTGTCACAGAAGACTACTATGGGTTCTGCAATGCTAGGTACTACATCCAACTCTTGGATGAAGTTTCTTATCCAAACACTTTCCTTTGCTGCATCCGATGAGGCAATATATTCTGCTTCAGTGGTTGAATCTGCAGTGGTGGACTGCTTGGAACTCTTCCAACTCACCGCTGCTCCGTTGAGGCAAAATATATATCCAGAATTGGATTTATAATCATCCACGTCAGACTGGAAACTCGAATCCGTGAATCCTTCGAGCTTCAATTCTCCACTACCGCCGTAGACCAAGAACATATCCTTAGTCCTTCTCAGGTACTTGAGGATAGCGTTTACGGTGGTCCAGTGTTCCTCCCCGGGATTTGACTGGTAGCGACTCGATCGTCACACTCAGAGCGTGTGCTACGTCAGGTCTAGTACATAACATCGCTTACATTATGCTGCCTATGGTAGATGCATAAGGTATGAGAGACATTCTCTTCCTTTCTTCATCATTTGTAGGGCACATAGATTTAGAAAGAGAGATCCCATGTCTCATAGGAAGCAATCCATTCTTGGATTCTTCCATACTGAACCGTTTCAGTATAGTGTTAATGTACTGAGATTGGGAGAGTCCTAACATCTTCTTCGATCTATCTCTATAGATACGTATCCCCAATACGTAAGATGCGTCTCCCATATCTTTCATGGAGAATTGCGTGGATAACCACGCTTTTGTCTGCGTTAACGTTCTGATATCGTCTCCGATCAACAGAATGTCATCAACATACAACACAATAAATTGTACTGAACCCCCTTCGAATTTCTTGTACACACATGACTCATAAACGTTCTTGATGAAGCCAAACCCTTTGACTGTCTCATTAAAACGTTTGTTCCAGGTTCGGGATGCCTGTTTTAGGCCATAAATTGACCTTTGAAGTTTGCAGACCTTATGCTCACTTCCTTTAGATGTAAAGCCTTTTGGCTGTTGCATAAAGATTTCTTTATCAATGTCTCCATTGAGAAAGGCGGTCTTTACATCCATTTGCCATATCTCGTAGTCATACCACGCGGCTATGGCCAATAATATCTGAATGGATTTTGACATCGCCACTGGAGAGAAGGTTTCCTCATAGTCTATACCAGGCCTTTGAGAATAACCCTTCGCCACAAGGCGAGCCTTATGAGTCAAAACTTCTCCATTCATTCCAAGCTTGCGCTTGAAGATCCACTTACAGCCTACAGGGACAGTTCCCTCAGGTGGATCAACCAAGGTCCATACCTTGTTGGAATGCATGGAATCCATTTCGGATTGCATGGCTTCCTGCCATGCACCCGAGTCTATGTCTGACATAGCTTCTTCGTATGTCCTTGGATCACCATCCAATTGATCATTTTCGTGGATGAAGCCGAACCTTTCGGGTTCTCTACGAATTCGATCGGACCTTCGAAGTACTGGTGTACTAGATGGTTCAATAGGTTCATGATCAACTCCCACTGTTTGTGGGGATGGGTCCAGTTCCTGGACTTCATCAAGTTCTACGGACACCCCGCTTCTTTTAGTCAGAAAGTCATCCTCTAAGAAGTGGGCGTTCCTAGACACGAACGTCTTTCGTTCTTTAGGGTCGTAGAACAGGTATCCAATGGATTCCTTTGGATACCCCACAAATTTGCACAAACTAGATCTACTATCTAGTTTATCTCCCTTCTTGTTCCTAACATAGGCAGGAGATCCCCATACTCGCAAGTACGAATACATGGGTGCTTTACCAAACCATTCTTGGTGTGGCGTCGTCGGCACCGACTTTGAAGGTACTATATTAAGTATCTTTGAAGCCGTTAAGAGGGCTAAGCCCCAAAATGAAAAAGGTAGATCAGCGAAACTCATCATGGAACGAAACATGTCCAACAGAGTTCGGTTCCTTCTCTCAGACACACCATTCAACTGTGGTGTTCTAGGAGGAGTTCGCTGTGAGAGAATACCATTCTCTACAAGATAATCGAGGAATTCTTGACTTAAGTATTCCCCACCTCGATCAGATCGAAGTGCCTTAATACTATGTCCAAGTTGGTTCTCAACTTCCATTCGAAACTCTTTGAACTTTTCAAAAGCTTCGGACTTATACTTCATTAGGTACACATACCCAAAACGACTGTAGTCGTCTGTGAAGGTAATGAAGTACGAGAAACCTCCTCTTGCACTGACACTCAGTGGTCCACAAACATCGGTATGGATCAAATCCAAGGTTTGTTTGGTTCGCTCTGGTTTCCCAGTAAAAGGCGTTTTGGTCATCTTTCCCTTGAGACAGGACTCGCAAGTTGAGAGATCATCTAGGTTATGTATTTCAAGAGCCCTAGAGGAAACCAACTTTTGAATTCTACTCTTGGATATATGTCCAAGCCTAGCGTGCCATAACTGTGGACTATTATCATCTTGTTTTCTTTTCTTTGATTGAATGTGCATGACATTAGAATTAGCAGGTTCTAAGGAATAAAGACCATCTATCAAGGTACCACTAGCATAAGTAAAACCACCTTTTATTATGCTAAAATTTCCATTAGAAATGGAAAAACAAAAACCATCATTATCCAGCAAAGGAATCGAAATAATGTTTTTGATAATTGTTGGTACGTACAAACAGTCCTTTAAAACCAAAGAAAATTTCCCTAAAACTAATTCAACGTCCTCTATGGCCTCTGCCGCAACCCTTGCTCCGTTTCCAAAGCGTAGGATCCTATCCCCAGGTTTAAGAGGTCTTACTGCTCCCATCACCTGCAAATCATTGCAGATATGAGAACCAGCTGCGGTGTCAAACACCCATGATGCACAGTTAATTGAAATATTAACTTCAATAAAGAAAATACCTTTGGCTACCGTTTTAAGGTAGTCAGGGCAGTTCCTTTTCCAGTGCCCTGCTTTCTTGCAGTGGAAACATTCATCTTCTGGGCTCTTTCTCTTTTTCTCGACAACATTCGTGGTTGTTTTAGAAGAGAACACTTTCTTCTTCTTCTTGCCCTTCTTTGGCTTTGCAGCTTGGGTTGCTCAGCAATCAAGACAGACTTCTCCTTCTTAAGGGTAGCTTCTGCCGTTACCAACATATTGGTTAGTTCGTGAAGAGCGAGATTTCTGTCCTCCATGTTGAAATTCAACACGAACTGATCAAATGAGCGTGGTAGAGTATGGAGTAAGAGGTCAGTGCTAAGATCAGCGTGCAAGTCTACTTCCAAATTCTCTAATTTTTCAATCAGATTAATGAAACGAAGACAGTGATCTTTCACACTTGAACCCTCAGCCATTCTCAGATTAAACAACTCCCTCGTCGTCTTGAACCTTTCGGTCCGAGACTTCTCTCCAAACATGTTTCGGAGATGGAGAAGTATATCAGCAGAATGCAACATCTTTGCATGCTGTTTCTGCAGCTCATTGGTCATTGATGCTAGCATTAGGCAACGAACCTGAATATCATCATCAACCCATCTAGCATTAGGCAACGAACCTGAATATCATCATCAACCCATCTAGCATGGGTGGCTCGTTCCTCTTCCGAAACTCCTTCCGGAAGTGCTCCAGGCATTGGGGCATCGAGAACATAGCTCCGACGATCGGAGTCGAGGACTATCCTCAAATTTCTTAGCCAGTCGATAAAATTTGATCCGTTCAGTTTGTTAGTGTCAAGGATGATAGATAATGGATTCTTAGACATTTTCGCAAAATGATCTACAAAATAGAATGATAATGTTCAGCTGACTGATCTAAATTAATACTTATAATTTACGACTATTGGACTTGTTATCGAAAAAGTTCTCCCACTATTTTCTCGAAACAATTACCCCTTTAATTGTTCAGGAAATCTTATTTCCTAGCAGGTCTTGACGTCCCAGCAGACATTAATTGCACCCACGACTCGCGGCCGTACAATTAATTCCCTAGGTAGGTATACTATTACCAATTGTGTCCCTACACAAACTTCAAGCTATTTTGCCTCGATTTTTGCACTCATCTAGCACTGCTACATCATGAGTGGTACTACTCGTTAAGTCTAACCCATCAATCTTGATGAGCAACGGGCCCGGTCATGAAATCCCCATAACTTGGTTATGATCGATGTTCACATCCCGACCAATCCTCACCCTTGTCAAGTTTAGTTAAAAACGAGAATCAAGGAGTTTCGCGTATTGTCTCTTTCCTTGACTCGGGTGCCAGACTCTGGATCACCTTAATCAACAAGTGGACAACTCACGCTAGTTCCTATTGATGGAAGGCTTGGATATTAAAACTTTATTTTAATGTACCCAATATGACTTAATATTATTTTCATAAGGGGGTTTTCGGGTTTAAGAGTTTGAGGTAACTCTACTCGAGATCTCACCGTTCCAGTTACGCATTATCTTTTATTTACGATCTAAATTACTAGCGCGTATCACCATACATGCTAAAATAATAAATACGTAAATAAATCATACACACCTAGCATGCATGCTACCACAGTATGTTTTCGATCGGGAGCCTTCTATGCGGACCACCATCGAGCCAAAGACGATGGCACTATTGGTCAATCTAATAGGTTTCAAAGAGGCCTATGCTATTACACATTTTACCATGCATACATGGCCTTTAGTCTTCTTGGGCTCCCACCTTGCTTGTAACGGGCCTCCATCCTAAACTAATAAAAACAGTAAAGCCCTATCTATTACAATGGCTCAAAGTGGCCCAAAAACTTAAGGCTCGCAGGCCCAATAAAACCAACAAATTAAAATTAACCAATCACATCTACCCTAAGGGTCAAGGCTCGGCACGATCGAAAAACCACGTAAACAGTTCACGTAGAGCAAGAAACAAGCAAAACACATTTTCTTATTTCTTATCATATTTTAAAACTCCTTTCAAAATTGCCTTTCAGATTCTAGTTTTAAAACTCATTTTAAAACAATCCATAAACTTATTTTAAAACACCTTTTAAAACAATCTCTTTGATTCTCACTCTAGTCCCTACTAATTATGATAAAATTAACTTTTCGGATATTCCAAACCCTTTTAGTGCACAAAACAGTTTCTGTTTTTCAACCTTTGAAAAATTTCAGTTCGGCCCCTGAATTTTTGAAAATTACATTTTGACCCCTCAACTTTTGGAAATTACAAATCAGCCCCAAAATTTCCAGAACATGCAAATCGGACCAGCAAGCAGAAAATTAACAAAATTTCCAGAAACTTTCGTTTGATGCAAAACAGACCCCTGAATTTACGGCAATTGCAAAAACAGCCCAAACCTTTCGTAAATTGCAAAAACAGTCCAGATTTTAAAAAATTCCAGAAATAACAATTTGGTCCAGAATTGCAGAAAATGAAAATTTTACTTTCTGTCCAGATTTTTCAAAAATCGCAATTTGCAAACAAGCCCTCAAATTTTCGGTAATTACAGATTTGGCCCAAAACCGAAAAGTGCATAGATCCGAACAAATTAATTCATCATAACAAGCAAGAATCAAAAATCAGAACACAACAAACACATATATCCATATATTTTGATGTGTTCAGGCCTTTTTCATATGTGCATAATAAATTTGGCTCTGATACCACTGTTGGGATTCTATGGGTATGATTGTCAAAAACAACGTTGCGGAATATAAAATTTTTCAATTTTTCATACACCAATTCCCAAGAACATTTATTAGCACATATGAATAAGGTTGAATACAATTTAGCAACAAATTACTAAATTAAAAGTGGTAAATCGAATTTACCTCACCACAGGCAAGGTGGTGGTTTCTCCGGTCTTCTCTTCTCGTTCACTAGAGCACCCCAAGTGTTGTGCCTCCAGAGATTAGTCCACACCAGCTAGATGAATGACACCTTCAATTCTTAGGCTTAGAAATGGAAGAGAAGGTTTCTTGTCAATGGCAGATCTAGATCTAGATCTAGATCTGAGTGAAGAAGAGAGCAAGAGGGAGAGAGGGGGCGGCTAGGGCTAGGTTTTTTTAGCTTAGGGTTTGAGTCTCCACTTAGACTCCTTTATATAGCCACCTTCAAGGCCCCTTTGTGTGCAAGACTTAGTATGGGCCATTAATTAAATTGGCCCATGTCTTGCATTAATTTAATTAAACCATTTAATTAAATTAACCCAATTAATCCAATTAATTTTCTCCCACTTTAATTAACTCTTTAATTAATATTTAATTAATTAGACTATCTAATTTATTATTTCTCTCTCAGAATTAACTCTTTAATTCTTTTATTTGATTTAACTCTTTAAATCAAACCTTTCCTTAATTGACTGTCATTGTCCAACTGTATTGTGTGTGACCCTCTAGGTTCACCATCAATTGGCCGTAGGCCCACGACTTTCGTGATTTAATTAATGAGCAATTAATATTCAATTAATTGCTCCGATCAATAAACTCCTTTAATTGATCACTCCAGAATTAATCTCCCATTAATTCAGGAGTACCCACACCTCATGGTCGATGTCTAGCCACAAGCCCATGAGGCCTAACTTCAGGTGAATTGATATTAGTGAACCTCACCTCTTATAAGTACCATGTACATACGGTCCCTCTAACGACTAATTTCCCGATCGAGACCTAGGGTGTATGAATTAGTCAGCACCTCTAATTATCTCGATTCTGTACTTTCTAATTCTGGATAATAATTCCCGTGTGACTGCTAAATTTGGAAACCCATCTCCAAATCCGTCACTGATCATGGCCATGGATTTCTCGGAATGTATTATCTAAGAATGTACAGGAAATTCCCTCATTCATTACAATGAGTCGGTAGATCCCATCTTGATGCTAACCACTCGCGTATACGACTGTACGTACCCAATGTAGGCGCACAATGGTCAGGCTACGTGACCGGCTCCTAAATCAAAGCACGCACACCCGTATACCGAATTCGCCCTAGCATCTCAAGTCTAAGGACTAAATCGTACACTGTTATAAGTCCTGAGAAACATCCCATCACTGATATGCTTTACGCACTTCCACAATGGGTTTCTCTGTTCGGGTCGGTCGATGCGTTCGATCCCCTATCGAACCATCTAGTCATATGCACTGACATCAAATGTCTTGTTCATGAAACTCCACAAATTCACTCCATGTGAATCATGCATAATCCTACAAGTCTTGACGATTCCTTCGATACCCCGTCTCGACAGGAATCTATGACTTGGAACACTTTTGAGATCACGACCTCAGAGACTGTTTCATGATTGCACTCAATACTGAAGTGAATCGTCCCATAGTCATGAGTGATCTCAGGGTTTCAACCAATCGCTTAAATGTGTTCGCGAAAGATGAAGTTGGCCATTAGTTTATCTTATCTTATGAAATAAATAAACTTTGCGTATTAATTAATAAATCAAAGATTCATTCAAGATAAAATATTCCTATTACAAGCTATTGAGCTGGCTTGTTGGGCACTATCCTATCAGAACACTCATCAGCCGAGTCATTTGTTGACGAAGCAGAATAGAGAGAAAACAAAGAATACTTATAAATCTGAGTGATTTTGTTTGAATCGTGTTGTGAGAAGCTGTTATCCATCTTTGTGAGTGATAAAGCTTTGTACTATAGGATTTCTTTGTGATATCCTGTAAAGAACTTGTGGCCAGTTCATTTGTTGTTTGGCGCAAGCAGAGTATACTGTAATCTGTGTGACTATAGTATAACCCAAGATCTAAGTGACTTGGAAGAGTGGACTAAAGGATTTACATCCATATAACCACTATAAAAATACTTTGTGTTATACTTGCATTATTTTCTGCATATTTTTAAAGAGCATACTTTAACACAAAAAGTTAACTGTTGAAAAGTTTTATAAAAGGAGTTTATTAAAACTGGGGATAAAACTTTTTCTAAGTTAAGAAAACTACTTGTGAAAAACACTAGAAATATCCGCTGCAAGTTAGTTATTTTAAAACTCTGATTTTGATAAAATCAGCTGAGTGAAATCAGAAGAGTGGTCAACTCTGCTGTTCAAAGCTTTGTGCGAGATCAGCATAGTCAGCTTACGATTACTGATCAGCTTAGTGCTGACAGAAAAGTTAGAAGTTTTTAAAAGATAAATTTTTAAGAGGTCTTTTCCCCCCCCCCCCCCCCCTCTAGACCTCATCTGACCACTTGGGACCACCACTTGACTTCAGCAGGCAGTTTGTTGGATGTATCCAAGTTGATTTCTGCAGCATGCTGGTCTTTCTTCAGTTCTTCACTAGCTGGCTCATCAGCAATGTGAATTATTTCAGTACCATCAGCAGACACCACAGTCTTCTGACGAATCAAGTCAGCTGGAACAAAAGGTGAAGTAGACTGTTGAGCACTCAGCTGTTCTCTATATGTACTGATTTCTGAGCCAAAGGCAATGCGCTGTAAACTTGGTAGAGTGGGCACATCACTGGTTGAACGAGGTTCATATCTTGATTTCTCAGTCCATTTCTCCATAGTTGTATATACAGCTACTTTAACTGCTCTATCAATGAGGTCATCAGCAGGACCTGGCTTGTTTGGCAGTCAATCCTTGATAGCAATTGCCTCTTGACTTACAATGACTCTTGCAAAGTCATGTAGTCTATCTCTTACAAAGTCTGAATCCAACGCCTTTGCAATAGAAGTTGTATGCAGCCAACTTAGAACCCATCGTCCTTCATCAGCGAACTCCTTCCATGCTTGGATTTCTTCCTCAGACTTGTTTAACCTATACTCCCTCCACCTGTTGTACCTTATCTTTTCTGGGAGAAAGGTTGTTCTTGATTGAAGCAGTTGATTCATCCTCTCCAGCTCAGCTTCAAACTTTCTAAAGGCAGCAGAGTCACTCTGAACAATTTCAAGTGCTCTTTGACTTTAGACTTCTTTCTTTTGATTGGTTTAGCCCTTGGTAGCACAAAATGTCCTTCCTTGGGTTTGCCAATCACGATGCCTTCTGACCGTCTGGGTCCATGTGCATCCTTCTTACTTTCCTCTAGAGCCTTGGCCAAGTCTTCTTCTTCCTTGGCAGCTAATTCAGCTTCAGTCATCTTCTTGACTTCAGCATCTTTCTTGCTAGCCTCAAGTGCTCTTTTAAGTTCAGCATCATCACGCTTCCTTTGTTTAGCTTCTTCACGCTTCTTCTTGTGATAAGCTGACACTTTGGTTTTGCCAGTTCTTTTCTTTCTGGCAGCTCTTGATTCAACAACTGGTGTCACAACTGTTGGTTCTGGAGCAGCAAGTGCTACTGGTGCATCAACAATCGGTTCAAGGATCTGCACTTCAGGATCCTTTTGAGGTTGACCAACCTCAGCTGTTGGTGCAAAAGTAGTCTGTTTAACTTGCTCATCAGCAGACTTCTTCTCAGATCCAACAGGCCTCTCTGCTGTTGGAGGACTTTCCCTTACCAGCTCAGAAAGTTCTGTGGTTTCTTCAATAAATGTCATCTTCTTTCTAGCTGTTTTCTTGGTATGATGGACAGCAGCAGATATGGTTCTAGAAGGAGAACCATGGGCCATTTCCTCAATTTCTTTGACTGTTTCATCTAAAATCGTATCAACAGCAACCTTTTGTTTAGGCGGGTTTGTTCTGGCTTGAACAACTGGCTTGGCTGTTTGAACAGATGCCTTAGGAACAGTTGTCTTGCTCCTCTTTGCCTTAACAGCTGGTTCTTTAGGCTCAGTAGCCTTCCTTTTTTATTGCCTTTTTTTTGGCACATCAGCAGGCTCTTTCGACCTTCCAGTCTTTACTGGTTCGTAAATCTTTAGCTCCTTAGCCTTATGAACATCCTTGCCATTTGTCATCGTACATCCCAAATTTAGCATCAGATGACTAAGGAAGATTATGTGAAGTGTTTGACCACGCTGCTTGTGATCAGCCAAAATGTACCACATGAAGGTTGCCCAGTTCACCTTCAAACCATAATAGATAGCAATCATGGTGTGAAATCTCTTCATTGGCACACTAAATCTGCCATACGCTGAAATTCGTCCTTCAGCTAATTCTTCTTGATGTTGCCAGATAAAACTTCATTCTTCTTGGCAGCCAGATTCCAGAAATCTGCTTCCAAGGGCTCAGCAAGGGTAGAGATTTATGTGGAGCCTTCCATAGATAAATGATATTTCTCGTGCAGCAGCTTGGGAGTTATGCAAATAACCTTACCCCCTCAGTCTTTATCTCCAGTTTATCAAAATCAGGCTTCACTTCCGAACCATAATACTCCATTATTTGTTCTTTGAACACCATTGTTTCATGGGCCTCCATGAAATCAACCAGTGTAGCAGCTTTGAACTTTTCCAGAATTTCTTTCATTTCTGGAGTGCCAGTCGTGTGATAAGTCAGGTAGTTCAAGAACCTTCCTTCCGCATTAGCTTCTTTGGTAGACATCTCTGAAAAAGATTAAGGAAAAGCGAGAGAGATTTGCAGTAAACTTTAATGCAAAAATGCTCTGTGCTTTTCAAATTTTGAGGGTGCGTAAAACTTAGTAAGCTGATCAGATCTGGATTTATAGATGTTGGTTTGATGTCGGTTTCCGTGATTTGTGCCAACCGTTAGATCAGTTACTGAAAAGTAGATCGTGTGATCGTGATACGCGGATTTCAAAATGCATTTAATATGTCAGACAGGCGGGAATTTGAAACGCCACTTGTCTGTTACTTATAAAAGCGTGTTTTAGATAAAGCGTTTTTAATACAACACTTAAATATAAGTTGACATAAATAAAGAGATGAGTAGAATAATACTTATCTGATAGATGACTTGTCTGATACATTATATCACTAGTGAAAGCCAATATCTAGTGATCTTCCTTTGTTGTTTGTCAATCCAGCAAGATAAATAATCTTCAAATCTTCAAGAATTAAGAACAAATCTTCTGATTAAAACAACTTCAACTAACTGTCATTGAAGTTTTCATCTACAAAACAGGAGTACCGCTAGTCTTACACGTTCCCCTTGAATTCAATAATTCATCAGTCAACTAGTCTGTTGAGAGTCAGTCTTCTTGAAGTATAACACTTGTTGCTATCAGATTAGTCAGCTGTTGAACCCAGTCTTCTGATAGGTTCCCCCTCAGCTTATGAATCCAATTTTAACAAGCCCAGTTCCACTCTTAGAGTAGAAAATCTTGCATCACTTAATGGTTTGGTGAAAATGTCAGCAATCTGATGTCTGTATGAACATACTCAATAATAACATTTCCTTTTTCAACATGGTCTCTGATGAAGTGATGTTTGATCTCAATATTCTTAGTCCTGGAATAACTAGTAGTGTTCTGAGTAAGTGAGATTGCACTTGTATTGTCACAGTAGATAGGGATTCCACTGATCTTGAGATTATAATCTTCTAGTTGATGCTTCAACCAAAGTATTTGTGCACAACATGCTCCAGCAGAAATGTATTCAGCTTCAACAGTATATATGGATACTGAAATCTGTTACTTACTCATTCATGAGATCAGACGACTGCCTAGAAATTGACAAGTACCTGTAGTACTCTTCATATCAATTTTACAGCCAGCAAGGTCAGAATCTGAATATCCAGTGAGTTCAAATCCTGATTCCCTTGGGTACCACAATCCCAATTCTTGTGTGTCTTTAAAATACCTTAATATCCTTTTAGCAGCTGAGAGATGAGATTCCTTAGGATTTGATTGAAATCTCGCACAAACCCCAACAGAATACATAATATCAGGTCTGCTAGCTGTTAAGTATAACAGTGACCCAATTATGCCTCTGTACTTGGTGATGTCAACTGATTTGCCATCTTCATCTTTGTCCAGACGAAGTCCAGTAGACATAGGAACACTAACAAATGAGCTAGTTTCCATACCAAATTTCTTGAACAGATCTTTTGTGTACTTTGCTTGATTAATAAAAATACCACCAGGTAACTGTTTGACTTGTAATCCAAGAATGTAATTTAGTTCTCCCATCATGCTCATTTCAAACTTGTTCTGCATCAGCTTAGAGAACTTTTCACACATCTGTTTGTTAGTTGAACCAAAAATAATATCGTCCACATATATTTGAACTAACAATATATGATTATCCCATTCAATAGTGAACAAGGTTTTGTCTACTTTACCTTTGCGAAATCATTTAACTAAAAGAAAATTAGATAAAGTATCATACCATGCTCTTGGAGCCTGTTTCAGTCCATAGAGAGCTTTCTTCAGACGATACACTTTGTCTCCTTGTTGATAAGCTTCAAATCCAAGAGGTTATTCAACATAAACTTCTTCTTGCAGTTCTCCATTGAGAAAAGCAGACTTCACTTCCATCTGATAGACAATGAAGTTCTTGTGAGCAGCATAGGCTAAGAATAATCTAATCGCTTCAAGCCTTGCAACTGGTGCGAAGTCTCATCAAAATCAATGCCTTCTTCTTGGCAATAACCTTTGGCAACTAGTCTTGCTTTGTTTCTGGTAACAATACCATATTCATTCATTTTATTCCTGAATACCCACTTAGTGCCAATTACTCTTTGATGAGTAGGTCTGGGAACTAAGCACCAGACTTCATTCCTTTCAAATTGATTTAACTCTTATTGCATTGTTTCAATCCAGTGAGAATCACTAAGAGCTTCATCAATCAATTTAGGCTCGATTTGTGAAAGAAAACTTACAAACATTGTTTCATTTGCAGTTGACCTTCTTGTTCTCACTCTATCCAACGGATCACCAATCACTAAATCAGGTGGGTGATCTCTGAGCCATCTGAGATCAGGTTGCAAATATGGATGTTGTCCTCTTGATTGATCTTGCAACATTACTATTGGAGTCTCAGTAGTAGTCTGTTGAACAGGCTCTGGTCTGTCAGCTGTTTGTAACTCCTCTGTTAGACAATCAGCAGACTGATTTTGAACAGCACTTGAGTTAACAGCTTGGTTTAGATCAGGTAGTATGATGGGTACATATTCTTCTTTTCTTTCCACACTCAATTTCTGAAAGTCAGCAGATATCTTTGGATTAGCACTTTGATTCTTTTCAAACGATTGGCTTGGTTCATCAAATACTACATGAATAGATTCTTCTACAAATAAAGTTCTTTTGTTAAAGACTCTGTAAGCTTTACTAACAGTAGAGTATCCTACAAAAACAGCTTCATCAGCCTTTTCTGCAAAAGCAGTAAGGTGATTTTTCCCATTATTCAAAACATAACATTTACAACCAAAAATCCTAAGATAATGTAAATTAGGCTTTCTGTTGTTCCATAGCTCATAAGGTGTCTTGTTTTGACTTTTGTTGATCATACATCTGTTCTGGGTATAACATGTTGTATTTGTGGCTTCTACCCAGAATCTTTGGGGCAGTTTTGCTTCAGCTATCATTGTCCTGGTAGCCTTCTTTAGAGTTCTGTTTCTCCTTTCAGCAACTCCATTTTGTTGAGGGGTCCTGGCAGCAGAGTACTCATGATTGATTCCTCTGGAATTACAATACTCTTGAACAGTAGAGTTTGTAAATTCAGTCCCTCTATCTGATCTGATCTTCAATATTCTTGGACTCTTTTCATTCTGGATCAGTTCCATCAGATTAGTAAAATGTTCTTTGGTTTCACTTTTCTTCTTCATGAAAATTACCCAAGTAAATCTTGAATAATCATCCACAACAGCTAGGCAGTATTTATTTCCACCATTGTTGATAGGATCAATAGGGCCAAACAAATCCATATGTAACAGCTCCAAAATTCTGGTTGAAGATTGATGCTTCTTGCTTTTGAAAGTGGACTTCACTTGTTTACCCTTCTGACAGGCGTCACAGAGCTTATCTTTGCTCATGACTGTCTTTAGAATTCCTTCTACCAAATCATTCTTTATCAATATGTTTATGGTCTTGAAATTCAGATGATTCATTCTTTTGTGCCAGAGCCAACTGTTTCACTTGGTGTAGAAGCCACCAAACAAACATTAGAATTCCTGTCCACAGAATTCCAGTCGACTACATATATTTCCCTGTCTTCTTCCAGATAAGATAACCTTCTTTGTTCCAATTTGTTCAACATAGCACCTATCTGATGAAAACATCACAGAAAATTCCTTGTCACAAAATTGACTTATGCTCAGCAGATTGTACTTCAGGCCATTAACATAAGAGACGTCAGATAACTCTATGTTTTCTTTTATTAGCTTTCCAACCGCAACAACCTTGCCTTCTTTGCTATCTCCAAAATTTGTCTCCACACATGTGTCTTGAACATCCACTGTCCAAGTACCATTTCTTCTCTACTTTACTCCTACTCCTAATCCTAACCTACAAAACAAAATAAAATTGTTTTAGGTACCCTTTATTGAGAGGGTCCTGGAGGATTATTGTCACCTTTGACAACCCAAGATGTTGAAGTCTTAGGTTTCTTAGGCTTTTGAGTTTTAGCAGGAGCAAGAGCAACTTTTTCTTCACCATAATCAGCAGGCATATTATGTTGATAATCATTATGATGTGAGTAATGCTCATAAGCAGAGTAAGATGCATGATAAGCATGGTAAGCATGCATTGGATGATGAACAGGATATGCAGCATAATAAGGTGGATAATGAGGTGCAGCATAATAAGATGAATAAGCAGGTTGCACATGATAAGACTCATTTCCATACCAAGCATCATTATTATAATTTCTTTGCTTATTTGGTCTGCTCTTTATTTGCTCTTTAACAGACGACTTAGTTTTACTAGTCTGATTGGTTTTACTCTTTTCAGCAGACTTCTTGGGACTACTCTGTTGTTTGGTTTTACCAGTCTGTTTTTCATTTTCAGGCTTTTTACCCTTTTTAGCCTTAGGAGATTTCTTCTCCTTTTTCTCAGTTTCAAGTGAAGTAGATTTAGCAGTCTGAACATATAAAATAACACCAGTTTTGTTCAGTTCTAAATTCTCTTTTACTAAAGGTGTTCTCTGTTCATTATATGTGTCTACTGATGCAACAGATGACTTATCATGAGTAGATATGATCTTTTCAAGTTCCATGATTTTTCCTTTGTAAACTTCACATTCTTCTTTCAGAGATTCACATTCATGCGAAAGCTTTTTAAACTTAGCTGAATCTTGTTGTTTTTCAACACTAAGTTTCAGTTTAGCATTTTGCTTTTTCAGCACAATCATCTCTTCCTTAAGCTTTGCAAATTCATTAACAACATCTGTGTTGTTTTTCATCATTTGCTCAAATGAGTTAAATAGCTCATCTTCATTTTCAGAGAGAGTTACCTCAGCGTCAGAATCCTCTGATTCTTTGGCCATGAGACAGAGCAGTTCAGGTGTCTCTCCTTCAGTAGAGTCATCACTAGATGTCCCTGATTCTGAGTTAGACGAATAGATGGCTGCAATCTTTTCAGCTTCAGCCAACAGCACTTTGCTTTTCTGGTGTCTCCTCTCTTTCCTCTGTTTCTTTTCCTCCTCAGTATATTTCTCAGCTTTAGGATATGGGCAGTCCTTGATGAAATGTCCTAATTTCCTGCAGTTATAGCACATCATTTTGGATTTATAATCATCCTTATTGTCATGAGAATAAGAGGTAGGTTTAGAAGTAGAAGCATTGTTATATTTGTTCTTCATTTTTCTTTTATAGAACTTTTTGAACCCGTTCAATAACAAAGCAACATCGCCAGCAGTGTACTCCTTCTTGTTGAGCACTGTGGTCTCATCAGATGAGTCCACTTCTCTTATCTTCCCAGTTGATCTTCTCGGTCTTTCTGCAACGACCAGGGCAGCAGTGGGGCCAGAAGTTGAGGTCTCTTCTATACCCATTCTTGGCATTTTATATTCGTACGCCTTGAGTACAGAAAACAACTCCGTTAGTGAGATCTTCCCCAGATCCCTTGATTCTTCCATAGCTGTGATCTTCATGTTGAACTTGGGTGGCAGCGCCTTTAAGACTTTCAAAGTGATCTCTTTATCAGTAAACGTCTTTTCAACTTTAGCACGTTGTTCAACACCTTTGTAAACCTTGTATCCATCTGGTCAATGGTTTCTCCAGGTTTCATCTTGAAGTTCTCAAACTTCTCCAGGGCAACACTCAGATTGTGTTATTTGATGGAGTCATTTCCTTCACTCATGTCACGGACCTTATCCCACATCTCCTTAGATGTTTTGCAATGTTTGACCTTGTCAAACCTTTCGTTGTCGAGGGCTTTGGTCATGATGAAGATTCCAACCTTGTCAAGATTTTTCAGCTTGATTTCCTCAGCTGTCATCTCTTCAAGTTCTTTGTCAACGACCTTATCTTGGCCATCAACTTTAATTGTTTTGGTAATTCTTATCGGACCTTGGGTTATGCACCTGTACATATTATCATTGTAAGCAGCAAGGAAAATTTCCATGCGTATTTTCCAGTCCTCAAAGCTCATACCTCCAATGTGGGGAACAAGGCTGATACAATCCATTTTTCAAAAAGTTTTTCTTTTAAAAAAGATGCTCTTTTGAAAACTTTTGAAAACCTTTGAAAAACACTCTAGGATCAAGCTCGTTGATCAGGCAAATGATTCAGATGAACCACCTGCTCTGATACCACTTGTTGGTTCCAAGTGGTCAGATGAGGTCTAGAGGGAGGGGGGGGGGGGGGGTTAATAGACCTCTAAAAATTTATCTTTTAAAATCTCTAACTTTTTCTGTCAGCAGACTAAGCTGATCAAGAATTGTAAGTATACTAAGCTGATCTCGCACAAAGCTTTGAACAGCAGAGTTCACCACTCTTCTAATTTTACTTAGCTAATTTTATCAAAATCAGAGTTTCAAATTTACTAACTTGCAGCGGATTTATCAAGTGTTTTTCACAAGCTGTTTTCTTAACTTAGAAAAGGTTTTATCCCCAGTTTTGCAAACTCCTTTAAAACTTTTCAACAGTTAACTTTTACGTGTTTAAATATGCTCTTTGAAAATATGCAAGAAATAATGCAATTATAAACACAAAGGATTTTTATAGTGGTTATATGGATAGAAATCCTTTAGTCCACTCTTCCAAGTCATTTAGATCTTGGGTTATACTATAAACACACAGTTTACAATATACAATGCTTGCGTCAAACAACAAATGTAATGACCACAAGTGTGCAATAGGAAATCACAAAGAAACTCCTACTCTCTGGAGTAATATCACTCACTTAGATGGATATCTACTTCTCACAACACTTTTCTCACAAAATCACTCAGATTTGTATGTATGATTGTTTTTCTCTCTTTTCTGCTTCGTCAACAAATGACTCGACTGATGAGTGTTCTGTTTTTGAAGTTGAGACTTAGAAGAATTATGCTTCGGATTTTAATCTCAGTTGTGTTGTCTCTTCTTCTTCAACTCTAGAATTGAACTATTTATACTTGAGATTTGAAAATCTGCCCGTTGAGAGATCGACAGGTGTCCAAATCCTCGAGTACTGGTCCCTTCTGCAGAAACGGCTACCTGCGACTGATCACTGTACACTCTGCTGTACTTCCTGTCAGTCCGCATTAAATGCACCAAGCTGATACGAGGTTTCTCTACAATCATTTGTCATGAATACCCTTCCTCTTCAGCATTTATTACTCCAAGTGCATTTATTACCGTTGCAATAACTTCTGATCCACTTCCACTCTGCTGATCGAAATCACTCGTCTGATGTACACTCGGCTGATCCCAAACTTGAACTAGTCTGATTTGAGTCGGCTGAAAATCCACCAGTCTGATTCCTTTCTTCAGCAACAGATCAGTAGTCTTCTGGACCATATTTGACTCGTCTTAAATAAATTCTTCCTTGGTCAAATATCTTCTAAGGTTTGAACTAAGCTTCCATACTTAGCTGATGACTTTTGGAAATCATCAAAACCTCCATTCACTTTTAAGTCTTCATCTTCATCCAACACTTAATACACACTTATAAATCATGAAGATTTAAGCTCAACTAGAACACATAGTAACTTGTACAAACACTTGTGCTTTTACAACAAATGACCAAGCAACAAGTTCACAATAGAAAATCACAAAGAAGACATATTCTACGAAGTAATATCACTCACGAAGATTGATATCTACTTCTCACAACACTCAGTTGAACAAAATCACTTAGATTTAATAAGTGTTTAAACTTTTCTTCAACTTTGCTTTGTCAACAGATGACTTAGCTGATGATATGTTCTTGACTCGAGACTTAGAAAGTTTGATCGTTGAATTCTCTCTTGTGTTGTGTTGTCTCTAAGTCTTGAATTGTAGATATATTTATACTCGGCAAAACGAATTATGTCCATTGAAGTGAGACAAAATTCAGATCTTCCTCGAGTTCCGGTAAAATTCTTAAAAGGCTCTCTGCAACTGTTCACTACAACTCGGTTGTACGGAGCTGTCTGTTGCATTAAATGCACCATGCTGACAAGAGGTAATTTGAATTAACTCCTCCAATCATTTGCCGTAGGTTCCCTTTCAGCTCTTCATTTATTACGCCAAGTGCATTTATTACCGTGGGAATGACTTTTGATCTCTTCCGCTTAGCTGATCGAACCCACTCTGCTGAATCAAATCGAACTCATCTAAATTAACTCTACTAATATCCGCCAATCTGATTCTGTACTCATCTTAAGATTACTTGTCTTCCAGACCGAAGTTCAATCTTCTGATTTTTACTTGTCTTCTCGATTGAACATTCAAAGGCTCACTAATCTTCCATAACTTAGCTGATGATCTTTTTGGAAATCATCAAAACCTTCCTTGAAATTCCTCAGCTTCATCCAACACGGATATTCAGAAAGCAAGTATCAGACTCAGAGTTTGAAGTTTTTGACCAGCGTGGTTTGATTTATTAGCTAAGTAAAGAATCTACCAGCTAAGTAAATATGAAGAAAGCAGAGTGCAGACTTCATCAGATAAGCTTAGTAAAATCAACTATGTCAACAACTGAGTATTAAACAGCCAAGTGATTGATCAGCAGAGTGTTTGCATCAGATGTCTGGAACATGAGCTAAGTCGTCTATGATTGCAACCTCGGCCAGCAGGGTTCATTAAATGCGACTGGCATATCCGTACTTGTACAGTGTCTGAATAGTGACATAGCCGAAAGTTGCAAATAGAGTCGTTTGAAGCAGGTAGACAGAGATAAGGGCAATCCGGGAATTGTGGGATGTTTCAACGACCATAATTCAAATCACCCTTATAAGAAACTTGAACTTTACAGATCCAAATCAAGAACTTCTGAGAGCACACAAAACCATAAAGTTTTTGTAAGAGAAAGCTTAAAGTGTTCAAGAAAAATAGAGAGTTGTAACAAGGTTGCAACTAAATGCAGTAGATCAACAAAATTAAAGAACTGTAATAGCTAAGAGCTAAGTGTTGAGAGAGATGAGAGTTTCTGAGAGATTTCTCCTACTTTAATGCATGTAAATGTTCCTTGCTTGGATGTATAAGTTGTAAACATCAAGTGCAATATTAGTCTAAGAGATTAGTATGGTGCCTTCCAACAAAGTTGCGAAGAAGAGTGGACTAAAGGAATTTCCTTAACCACTATAAAAAGGTTGTGTCATTTAAATTCTGCACTTAAATGATTGAAGAGTGGACAAAAGAGATTACTTTCTGCATTCGCAAAGAACAGACTAGTCATCTCTTCATCAATCGAATTTAAAGAACTAAAAAGAATTTTACAAAGCGGAAAACAATTTTATGTTAACAAAATTATGTTTGATAAAACGTTTGAAAACTCATGTTTATTCCGCTGCCAAACATCTCAAAAGAACTCTGACTTTATAAGTGGTCTTACTCAGCTGAATCAAGAACATCGAAGTATTTTACTAAGTTGTCAGCTCACTGCCAACAACCTAGTGAATTATTCATATGTTTGAAGAACATCCGAGTGAATTGTTCTATTCACCACCTCCCTCCTTTAGACCCTTTGGACCACTTGGGACCCAACAATTAGTATCAGAGCGGGTGGTTCATTTAAATCATTTGCGCTGATCTACGAGCTTGATCCTTTGAGGTTTTTGAAAATGTTTGACTGTTTTTTAAAAATTTGCAAAATTCTTCTAAAACGGTCTTATCTTTCAAAGCTTGCATAATTTTGACAAATTTGCATATTTTTCAAAGGCAACAATTTTTTCTGCAAAACATTCATACTTTTCAAATTTGCATAAGTCTCTTGAAAATCAAACTCATCTCATGGAATGACTCAGTTCAGCATCGAAGATTAATGTCATGGATTTTGAGAAATGAAAGATTAAAATGGAGCTCTTTCTGTCAACATAAGACAACCAAATGTGGAAAGTCATCATCAACGGACCATTCAGATTTATGAAGCCAAATCCAGACAAAGAAGGTGAATTCTTGGAGAAGACTCTGGAGGAGATGACTGCTGCTGAAGTAAGGAAGCCCCACCTGGACAAAGTTGGGAGATACATACTGATAAATGCTATTGGCATCAACTGGTTCAGAAGAGTTGCACATTTCAAAACTGCAAAAGAAATGTGGGATTTTCTTTGTGAGAAGAATGGAGGAAATGAAGCCACCAAGGAGATCAAATTAAGTCTTGCAGTTGAGAAGTTTGACAACTTCAGGATGGAGTCATGTGAAACCATTGATCAAATGGATGCAAGATTCACCAACATTCTCAGTGATTGCATATCACTAGGAAAGATTCATTCTGATAAGGAGATAATCAACAAAGTTTTCAAAGCTCTACCATCAAACTGGAATAATCATTGCTATGAAGGAGCTGAAAGTTCTGTCCAAAATCTCCCTAATTGAGTTGTTCTTTTCCCTAAAAGCTCATCAATATGATATGGAAAGAATGGGATTAGATGAGCCCTCAACATCTGATCCTATTGCAGCACTGTTGGCTGATGAGAACTCTGAGAAGTTAAGTCCCAAGAGGAAAGGGAAATCAACTGGTGGAGAGAAGATGTACTCAGTTGATGAGGTTGCCTTGATGATAAAGGAATTAAAGAGCAAATACAAGAAGAATTATCAATCCAGGGAAAAGCATCTCAGGAAGAAAGCAACCTCATCAATCTCTGATTGTTGCTAAAGTGATTAAGCAGATCACTCCCTACACATCAGAAGATGACACCAGCTCCAACTCATCTGTTGAGGAAATTCTCGCCAGCATCTGTCTAATGGCCAAGGAAACAGACTAGTAAGACAATGAGGTAACTTCTAAACCTCAAACTTATGAATATAATGATTATCATGATATTATTAGCAAAATGTTGTAGGATAACATTATTGTAGTCAGTAAATATGCATAAAGCATTAAAAGTTAAAAGAAATCTTATGATAAATAACTAAAATGCAAAATTGAAGGGGTAAACGAAGGAATTTGAAGATGAAAATATGGGCCAATCACATCTTTGGATAATCGTTTGGACGTGCGCGTCATCAAAAGCTTTTCAGATTGGGGTCATAATCGCAATTTTGACAACCGTAGCCAAAGTTATGATCAAAACAGTGAAACGTGCCAAAATGAGGCAAATTGGGAAATAAACTTTAAACAATTTTTATTTTTGTGTCGATCCATCAACGTGCCAATAGAGTTTTTTCAAATAGCTCAGCTTTGTCTTTATCAGATCCCTCCCCACATGCATGTTTAACCTCCTTATCATGCATATAAATTAAAATTCTCATCATGAACTGCATCATACTAAACATGTTTTAGATTGTGAAAGGTAAAACTAATTTTGCAGGACCCAATCAACAAAGGGTACCAAAAGAACAATTTGTTTTGCAGGATTAGAAAAACGAGCACTGATCAAACAAGTGATATCAAAGACTACATAACAAGTGGTATATATTCAGTGGTTCCTCCAAGCATATGTGAGAATGAGAAGGGAATGAAAACCTAGTTGATGAAACAAATGAAGACATCTAGACAACTGATGGTACAACAACCAAGTTGCCAACAATGGAGGGATCAACAGGGTACCAACATTCATTAGCGGGAATGATTTTCAGCTGAAGAGAATGTTTGATTAAGTCCATCAATTGGTATCAGACTACTTGAAGATTTAAACAACAAGTGATCAATTTTGTTGGAATGTTGAATTTGGAAGCACAAAGTGAGGGGGGGCATATCAGTCTCTAATTCAACTCAACAACAAAGTGTTACTCAATTATTCAACAACACAGTGATCAGGAATGCAATCTTCTATCAGATTAGTGTTAATCAATGCTTCAAGTCAGGGGGAACGTGTACACTAGCGGTACTCCTGACTGCCAAGTGTTTATTTTCATTCAATCTAAATGGAGGAAATTCATTCAAGCTGAATTGAAAAACAACAAAGGAAGATCACATAATTTTGGCTTGATTCAAAAGATGAAATTAATTAACAACCAACTACCCCAACAACCGAATGCTTACCTTTCTTGTCGTCAGATAACTGAGTAATTGGCTGGACCCTACAAGTGGTTTCAACAACAAGTGGTGTTAGATTACTAAATTGTATGTTGTTGATGACAAAAATGGGGAAGAAAATGAAGCAACTAAGAATCGCTTCTAACTCTTCTAAATGAAAAGGAGTAATGCATCTAAGCAACATCTCCATTATTGGAATAATAAGGGGGGAAGAAAAGAAAAGAAGAAAAAGGGAAAATGATAGAGGCAAATAAGAAAGGATTCGAATTCTCCACTGCAGGAGGAAGAAAAAGAACAAATGCAATGTATCCATTTACCCTATACAAACAAATATGCATCTTATATTCAGCCAAGATGTTTCCAACTTTGAGTGAATACCAAACTGAAGACTTAGAAGATGTTCTTAGTTGAAGGTTTTGTCATCATCAAAAAGGGGAAATTATTGGATGAATCTATTAACTTGATAGCAACAGACGAGTGCCAGATCAGTTGCTCAGTGAGTTAATAAGGATTGGTTTGATGATGGATTTTGATTATAACAAAACAGTTATGTCAAAAGACAGCACAGAGCAAGTCATCAGCCAAGTTATATAAACTGATAGGATAGTGCCCAGCAAGCCAATTCTCTTTAGCTTGTAATAGGACTATTCTGTAATAAACAATCTTTGATTCTTATGAATAATACGCACGTTTATTTATAATTGTATAGAATAAACAATGGCCAAATTCATCTCTCGCGAATACATTTAAGCGATTGGATGAAATCCTTAGATCACATTCGACTATGGGACGATTCACTTCGGTATTGAGTGCAATCATGAAACAGTCTCTAAGGTCGTGATCTTAAAACACGTTCCAAGTCATAGATTCCGAACGAGACGGGGTATCGAAGGAATAGCCAAGACTTGTACGAATATGCATGATTCACATGGAGTGAATTTGTAGAGTTTCATGAACAAGACATTTGATGTCAGTGCATATGAGTAGGTGGTTCGATAGGGGATCGAACGCATCGAACGACCCGAACAGAGAAACCCATTGGGGAAGCGCATGACGCATATCGGTGATGGGACGTTTCTCAAGACTTATAATAGTGCACGATTTAGTCCTTAGACTTGAGGTGCTAGGGCGAATTCGGTGCATAGGTATATGTACTTAGATTTAGGTACTGGTCACGTAGCCTGACCATAATGTGCCTAAGTTGGGTGCCTATAGTTGTGTACGCGAATGGTTAGTACCAAGATGGAATCTACCGACTCATCGTAATGGATGAGAGAATTTCCTATACGATTCTTAGATAATAGATCCAAGAAACCCATGGCCACGGTCAGTGACGGATTTGGAAAGGGGTTTCCAAATTTAGCGGTCACACTGGATTATTATCCCGAATTAGAAAGTATAGTTATTGAGATAATTAGAGGTGCCGATCAATTCACACACCCTAGGTCTCAATCGGGAAATTAAGTCGATAGAAGGACCGTATGTACATGGCAGTTATAAGAGGTGAGGTTCACAAATATCAATTCACCTGAAGTTGGGCTTCATGGGCTTGTGGCTAGACATCGACCATGAAGTGTGGGTACTCCTGAATTAATAAGGGAGATTAATTCTGGAGTGGTCAATTAAAAGGGTTTAATTGATCGGAGCATTTAATTGCTCATAAATTAAATCACGAAGGGTTCGTGGGCCTGCAGCCAATTGATGGTGAACCTAGAGGGTCACACACAATACAATTGGATAGTGACAGTCAAAGAAGGAAATATTTGATTTAAGGGAGTTAAATCAATTAAATGAATTAAAGTGTTAATTCAATTGGAAGGATAATTAATTAGATGGTCTAATTAATTAAATATTAATTAAAGTGTTAATTAATTGAGAGAGAATAATTAATTGGATTAATTGGGCTGATTTAATTAATGGTTAATTAAATTAAGTTGCAAGACATGGGCCTTTAATTAAAAGCCCAGAAGAAGTCTTGCAAGTATAGGGTGGGGCGATTTCTAGCTAGGGATAAGAAGGGAGAGTTTGTTTCCATGTGAAACAAGGAGGATCTAAGAAGATATATGTGTATATCTCATTTCCTTATAAGATAAGGAAAAGATCTTGAAGAGATATCTACAAAGAGAAGGTTTCTTCTCTTATAAATAGATATCTCCTCACAACTCTTCTATAGACTTAACACTTGATACAAAGAGCTGAAAATTAAACCCTAGCCGCCCCCTTCATCAGCGCCGCCCCCTCTCTCTCTCTGTTCTTCCATTGCTGGATCTAGATCTGAATCTAGATCTGTTCTTCCTCCATTGACAACCTTCTATCTCTAGTTCGTAGCCTGTGAATAGAAGGTGTTGCTACCATCCAATTGGTGTGGATACACTCTGGAGGTGAGACAATTGGATCACTTGTTGTGAATCAGCAAAAGCCGGAGATTGCCGCCACCTTGCCTGCAGTGAGGTAAATCTCATATCTCTATCTTTTAATCTATTGTAGATTTGTTTGATTCAACCTTTTCGCATACATAAGGTGGAAAATATATCTTGGGTCTGCTGGGGTGCCTCGGAAAAATTTTAAATTCCGCACTCTCGTTGTTTTGACAACCGGGGCATTCCCATCAGTGGTATCAGAGCCAATTCCATTACTATTATGCGAAAAGGCCTGAACATAAGATAAATATATGGATATTTGTGATTGTTATGTTCTGTGTGATGATTCTTGCTTGTTATGATATGATCTTTAATTGGGTCAAATCGCATATTAAGATTTGGGGCAAATTTATAGTTTTCGAAACTTCAGGACTTTTATGCAAATCGCGATTTTTGGAAATAAAGGGCTGGAAATTTATTTTCTGTTTTCTGGAAATATTTGAAAAATCTGGACTGTTTTGCAAATCTGGTCTGTACGTATTTTTGGGTCGTTTTTGTAATTTCCGAAAATTAAAGGACTGTTTTGTAATTTCCGAAAGTTCAGGGGTCTGTTTGCGAAACTGAAAATTTTCTGGATTCAAATTTTAATTTTCTGTCCTCTGGCCGATTTGTAAATTGGGGCTGTTTTGCAATTTTCAAATCTTTGGGGTTAAAAGTGTAATTTCCGTGAGTTGAGGGACCGGACTGCAATTTTCAAAAGTTGAAAATCCGAATCTGATTTTATGCGGAAAAATTGTTTTGTTTACCCGAAAATTGATTTTGTCATAATTAGTAGTGACTAAAAGAATCATAGGATATTATTTTTAAAAAGGAGTTTTAAAAGTAAGAAAGAAATACGTAAAAAGTTGTTTGCTTGTTTCTTGCTCTACGTGAACTGTTTACGTGATTTTCGATCGTGCCGAGCCTTGACCCTAGGGTAGATGTGATTGGTTTAATTTATTGTTTGGTTTTTATTGGGCCTGCGAGCCTTAAGCTTTTGGGCCACTTTGAGCCTTTGTAATAGATAGGGCTTTACTGTTTTAAATAGTTTAGGATGGAGGCCCGTTACAAGCAAGGTGGGAGCCCAAGAAGGAATGAAGGCCATGTATGCATGGTTATTTTTGTAATAGCCTAGGTCCATTAAGAACCTTTTAGATTGACCAATTGGGCCAACATCATGGCTCGATGATGGCCCACATAGGAGGCTCCCGATCGAAAACATATTGTGGTAGTATGCATGCTAGGCTTGTATGTTTTAATTTATTTATCGATTTATTTATTTAGCTTGTATGTGATGCGCGCTAGAATCTAGATCGTAAATAAAAGATAAAGCATAACTTATGCGGTGAGATCTCGAGGAGAGTTACTTTGAACTTTCAAACCCGAAAACCCCCTCTCGAATTAAATATTAAGTCATATTGGGTACATTTAAAATGAAGTTTTAAAGATCCAAGCTGTTGGTCCCAAGTGGTCAGATGAGGTTTAGAGGGGGGGGGGGGGGGAATAAACCTCTTTAAAATTTTTACCCTTTCTAAAATCTCTAACTTTTCTGTCAGCAGACTAAGCTGATCAAGAATTGTAAGCAGACTAAGCTGATCTCGCACTAAGCTTTGAACAGCAGAGTTGACCACTCTTCTGATTTTACTTAGCTGATTTTATCAAAATCAGAGTTTCAAAAATAACTAACTTGCAGCGGATTTATCAAGTGTTTTTCACAAGTAGTTTTCCTTAACTTTGAAATAGTTTTATCCCCAGTTTTAAACAAACTCCTTTTTAAAACTTTTCCAGTAGTTAACCTTTAAGTGTTTTAAATATGCTTCTTTGAAATATTCAGGAATTAATGCAAGTTAAAAACACAAAGGATTTTTATAGTGGTTATATGGATGTAAATCCTTTAGTCCACTCTTCCAAGTCACTTAGATCTTGGGTTATACTCTAGTCACTAAGATTACAGTACACTCTGCTTGCGCCAAACAACAAATGAACTGGCCACAAGTTCGTAGTAGGAAATCACAAAGAAATTCCTAACCTTTGAAGTAATATCACTCACAAAGATTGATATCTACTCCTCACAACACAACCTAACAAAATCACTCAGATTTTACAAGTATTTTCTGTTTTCTCTCTATTTAGCTTCGTCAAGAACTGACTCGGCTGATGAGTGTTCTGTTCTTGAGTTTGAAACTTAGAAGAATTCTGCTTCAGATTTTGCTCTCAAAGTGTGTTGTCTCTGTGTTGTTCTTCTTCTTCAACTCACGAACTAAGCTATTTACACTAAGGATTTGAAAATCTGCCCGTTGAGAGATCGCCAGTTGTCAAATCCTCGAGTACTGGTCCTTTTCTGCAGAACGGCTGTTGCGACTGAACACTGTACACTCTGCAGTACTTTCTGTCGCTTCGCATTAAATGCGCATTAAATGCACCAAGCTGATACGAGGTTTCTCTTCAATCATTTGTCATAAATACCCTTCCTCTTCAGCATTTATTACACCAAGTGCATTTATTACCGTTGCAATAACTTCTGATCCACTTCCACTCTGCTGATCGAAGTCACTCGTCTGATGTATACTCGGCTGATCCCAAACTTGAACGAATCTGATTTGAGTCGGCTGATAATCCACCAGTCTGATTCCTTCTTCAGCAACAGATCAGTAGTCTTCTGGACCATATTTGACTCGTCTGAAATGTTTCTTCCTTGGTCAAATATTTTCTAAGGTTTGTACTAAGCTTCCACTTAGCTGATGACTTTGGAAATCATCAAAACCTCCCTTCACTTCAAAGTCTTCATCTTCATCCAACAATTTCCCCCTTTTTGATGATGGCAAAACTTCAGCTAAGTAGCTGTACCTAAAACTAAAGTTGAGTTATCAAAAATTTCTGAGATAGAAATGATATGTTGGAAGCTTGAACTTTTTATAGATTTGATCTTTAAAGATTACAGTGCAAGTTACAAGCAAAAACTGACTTAAGTGAAAAATTACAAGTGAAGTAAGCTGGTTACAAAAATTTCAACAGATGACTTAGTCTATTTACTAGTCTAGTCCTCAGCTTCTTCATTTTCTTCTTCTTCCTCTTCAACTTCTTCTTCAGCTTCATCACTACTGTCATCTTCTTCACCAGATGTGAAAGCATCAGCAAGACTTTTCAACTTTTCTTTTCTTTCTTCAGCTTCAAATCTTGCTCTGATGTCTTCAATCCTTTTCTTCTTCATGTCTGGATTAAGTTGTTCTTCAGCAGAGTACTTAGAGGCAGCTAACTCCTTGTCAGTTTTAGCTACTTCCTTGGGCTCTACTTTATCATCAGCTCCATCTTCAGCTTCCTTTTCAAGTACTTCATCCTCTTTTGGCTTTCCAGCAGCAGCCCGTTGGTCTCGTACTTGACTAGTTGCAGCAACATCAACAGCTAACTTAGCTGATTCCTCTTCCCCCTTTTTGTCAGCATCAGCAGGGTTGAGTTGAGCAGGAGTTATGTTGACCGCAGCACAAAGCTTCTTGATGTTTCTATCCAGAATTTGTTGTTCAGCGCAGTGATGACTTAGAGTAGATTGCATGCGAAGTTGATTCTCTTCCAAGCGAAGTTGATTAGCCTTTAACTCACCAGATTGGTCATTCAGACAGTCAACATTCAACTGAAGTGTTGACAGTTCAGTTTGTGCTTTGTTGGTGACGTTTGTAATCTCTTGCATTAAAGCAACATTCTTCTCAGATTCTGCTTCACCAACTTGTGTCATGACCCTAACAACCCTTGCAATGTCAGTTTCATTCCTTTGAAGAGCAGTGTGGAGGTGACCTACATCAGCCTTCACATCTTCAATACTTCTGCTCATATTCAATATGCTCTGAGTTAACATTAAGGAGTTGTCTGGTGGCAGAGGAAAATCTTCAATGGCATCCTTGACCATTCTTGCAGTCTCTTCCTGCATTTGCTTAAAGAACAACTGGTTTCTCATCTCCATCTCCTTCATAGAATTCTCAATCAGCAGCTGCAATGACTCCATCAGTGAAGAATGCAAGTCAGCAGTAGGAGCAATGGGTGATGATTCAGCAGGTTCATCATCCTGTTGAACAGGGGCATCATGAAGAACAGGATTTTCTTCAGCTTTCCACTCCAAAGCTAAAGGAATTTCCTCTTTGACAGCAGCAGGCAGTGTCACAGATGTATTAAGATTGATTTCCACAGCTTGCTTGTCCTTCCTTGGTTCTTCATCTTCAGGCTCATTAGATATATGAATAACTTCAGTACCATCAGCAGACACAACAGTCTTCTGATGTATCAAGTCAGCTGGTACAAATGGTGAAGTAGTCTGTTTGATCTTCAGCTTCTCTTGATAAGTACTAATATCCGAGCCATAACAGATTTGCTGTAAACTAGGCAGAGTAGGCGTTGTACTTGATGTTCCTGGTTCAAATCTTGATCTTTCAGCCCATCTTTCCAAAGTTGTGTAAACAACAATCTTGACTGCTCTATCAATTCTGTCATCAGTAGGACTTGGCTTCTTTGGAATGGAATCCTTGATGGCAGTCGCTTCCTGACTTACAATGGCTTTTGCAAAGTCATGTAGTCTGTCCCTTACAAAATCAGAGTCCAAAGCCTTGGCAACTGAAGTTGTTTGCAGCCAGTTTAGAACCCATCTCCCTTCAATAGCAAACTCCTTCCAGGCTTGAATCTCCTCCTCTGATTTATTCAATCTATACTCTCTCCATTGATTGTATCTAATCTTTTCAGGGAGAAAAGTAGTCCTTGATTGAAACAGCTGGTTAAGCCTTTCCAGCTCAGCTTCGAATCTTTTGAAGGCAGTAGAATCATTCTGAACAATTTCAATTGCTCTTCTTACTTCCTTCTTTTTCTTCTTGATTGGTGCAGCCCTAGGTAGCACGAAGTCTCCTTCCTTGGGCTTTTCTCCAATCACGATGCCTCCAGACCTCCTTGGTCCATATGCATCCTTCTTGCTCTCTTCTAAGGCCTTTCCCAAGTCTTCTTCTTCCTTGGCAGCCAATTCAGCTTCTGTCATGTTCTTGACATCAGCTTCCCTTTTACTTTCCTCAAGAGCTCTCTTTAACTCAGCTTCCTCACGTTTTCTCTGTTCAGCTTCCTCGCGCTTCTTCTTGTGATAAGCTGGTCTTTTGCTTTGCCAGTTCTCTTCTTTCTGGCATTTCTTGATTCAACAACTGGTGCCGCAGCTGTTGTTTCTGGTAATGCAACTGCTACAGGTGCAGCAGCAATTGGTTCGAGGATCTGCACTTCAGGATCCTCTTGAGGTTTTGCAACCTCAGCTGTTGGTGTAGGAATCTGTTTCACTTGATCAGCTGACTTCTTTTCAGCAGACTCCTTCACTGATTCAACAGGCCTCTCAGCAGATGGAGGGCTTTTTCTAACCACTTCAGAAAGTTCCTTTTCTTCATTAATAAACGTCATCCTCTTTCTGATGGTTTTCTTTGTATGGAGAACAGGAGCAGATGTGGCAGTATCTTTCATTGCACTCCTTGTTCTTTTAGCCACATTTTCAGCTGGTAGCTCAGCTGAAATTGTCTTGTCAGAAGATGTCCCAATTGACATTTCATCAATTTCCTTAACTGTTTCATCAATGACAGAATCCACAGCATTCTTTCTTTTAAGCACAACTGTTCTGGCTTCAACAGCAGGCTTTGCTGTTTGAACAGCTGTCTTGCTCTTCTTGCCTTTATTAGCAGGCACAGTAGGCTCAGAAGCCTTTCTTTTCTGTTGCTTTTTCTCAGGCACAGCAGCAGGCTCTTTCGATTTCACTTTATCATAGATCTTTAATTCCTTTGCCTTATGAATTTCCTTTCCATTAGTCACAGCACATCTCAGATTTACCAACAGATGACTAATGAAAATCCTGTGCAGAGTCAGACCACGGACTTTGTGATCAGCAATCACATACCAGATGAAGTTAGCCCAATTTACCTTCAACCCATAGTAAATTGCTATCATAGTATGAAACCTCTTCATTGGTACGCTGTCCAAGGAGAATGTGCAGTTCTCGAGGACTTTGGCAACCAAATCTGCCATTCGCTGAAACTCATCCTTCAGCTGATTCTTTTTGATACTTCCAGATAGCACTTGATTCTTCTTTGAGACCAGATTCCAGAAATCTGACTCAAAAGGTTCAGCTAGGTTTGCGATGTCAGTAGACCCTTCAATGGAGAGTCCGTACATCTCATTCAGCAATTTTGGGGTTACGCAGATAGCTTTGTCCCCAATTTTGGCTTTAATTTCCAGTTTGTCGAAGTCAACATCGTCTTTGGAACCATAAAATTCAAAGACCTCGTCCTTGAAAATCATGTCTTCATGGGCCTCCATGAAGTTGACTAGAGTAGCCGCCTTGAATTTCTCCAGAATTTCTTTCATCAACGGTGTGCCAGTCGCATGATAGGTCAGGTAGTTCAAGAACATACCTTCAGCAGCAGCTTCTTTTGCATTTACCTTGGAACCCATTTTCCTGAAAGATATTGAAGAGAAACGAGAGTAGATTTGCAGTTGAATGTGTGCAGAAAAATGCTCTGAATGCTTTTGAAATTTTTAGGGTGCGTAAAAGCTCAGTTAGCTGATCAGATCTGGATTTATAGATGTTAATTCTTGTCGGTTTCCGTGAAAGGTGTCAACCGTTAGATCAGTTTGAAAGGATAGTGCCCTGCAAGCCAATAGATTTTAGCTTGTATAAGGACTATCATGTGATAAGCTTTCTCTAGTATAAATGAATTAATACGCTTGTTTGTTTATAGTATGTAAATCAAACAATGGCCATCTTCATCTCTCGCGAATCACTTAAGCGATTGGATGAAATCCTTAGATCACAATAGACTATGGGACGATTCACTTCAGTATGAGTGCAATCATGAAACAGTCTCTAAGGTCGTGATCTTAAAAAACGTTCCAAGTCATAGATTCCTGTCGAGACGGGGTATCGAAGGAATCGTTAAGACTTGTACGAGTATGCATGATTCACATGGAGTGAATTTGTAGCGTTTCATGAGCAAGGCATTTGATGCCAGTGCATATGAGTAGGTGGTTCGATAGGGGATCGAACGCATCGAACGACCCGAACAGAGAAACCCATTGTGGGAGCGCATGTCGCACATCGGCGATGGGATGTTTCTCAAGGCTTATAATAGTGTACGATTTAGTCCTTTGACTTGAGGTGCTAGGGCGAATTCGGTGCACGTGAGTATGTACTTTGATTTAGGAGCCGATCACTTAGCCTGATCATTGTGCGACTACTTTGGGTACGTAGGATCGTGTACGCGAATGGTTAGCACCAATATGGGATCTACCGACTCAACGTAGTGCGTTGAGAGAATTTCCTATACGTTCTTAGATAATATATTCCGAGAAACCCGTGGCCACGGTCAGTGACGGATTTGGAAAGGGGTTTCCAAATTTAGCAGTCACACTGGAATTATTATCCTGAATTAGAAAGTATAGTTATCGAGATAATTAGAGGTGCCGATCAATTCACACACCCTAGGTCTCGATCGGGAAATTAGTCGATAGAGGGACCGTATGTACATGGCACTTATAAGAGGTGAGGTTCACTGAGATCAATTCACCTGAAGTTGGGCCTCATGGGCTTGTGGCTAGACATCGACCATGAGGTGTGGGTACTCATGAATTAATTGTAAGATTAATTCTTGAGTGGTTAATTGAAGGTGTTCAATTAATCGGAGCAATTTATAAGCTCGCAAATTAAATCACGAAAGTCGTGGGCCCACGGCCAATTGATGGTGAACCTAGAGGGTCACACACAATACAATTGGACTGCAACAAATCATATAAGGAAAGTTTGATTTAAAGAGTTAAATCAAAACTGAAGAATTAAAGTGTTAATTCTTGAAGAATAAAACTAATTAATTAAAGAGTTAATTAATGAGAGAGGAATTAATTTAATTAATTAATTGGATTAATTAATTAAATGGGCTGAATTAATTAAAGGAGTTTAATTAATTAAAAGGTGGTCTAGGTCCATTAGGAAACAAACAAAGGCCATAAGTAAATGGGCTTTAAGTTTCCTAGTTGGATTAGGTCAAAACTAGGTCAAGAGTAATCTATAAATAAGGAGTATGAGACTCCAAAAACCCTAGCCTCCATAAAGCCACGAAATTCCACCTAGGAATGTGTGCCGCCCCCTTCTCCAAGCTAGAGAGGCCGCCTCTCTCTCATCCAGATCTAGATCTGGATCTAGATCTGGTTTTCTTCTTCGTTCTTCCATGTCTGATTACCCTTGAATCCTATTTCTGAGCCTGTGGATTCAAAGGGGTTGCTTCAATCCAATTGGTGTGGATACCGCTAGAGGCACAACACATGGGGTGCTTCTCTCGAACCAAATCCATCAGATCTGAAAGAAGACCGGAGAAAAACCACCACCGTTCCTGTGGTGAGGTAAATTTCGATTTACACCCTTTAAATTTAGTAATTTGTTGCTAAATTATATTCAACCTGTTCATATGTGCTAGTAAATAAATCCTAGGGACGTGGGTGTATGAAAAAATTTTAAATTCCGCACTGTTGTTTTGACAATCATACCCCATAAATCCCAACAGTGGTATCAGAGCCAAATTTACTACGCTCATATGAATAGGCCTGAACACTTCAAAATATATGTGTATATTTGATTGTCGTGTTCTATGATTTGATTCTTGCTTGTTATGATAAATTATGTGTTCGGGTATTAGCATAATTCGGTTTTGGGCCTAAACTGCAATTTTCGAAAATTTGAGGGCTTGTGTGCAAATTACGATTTTTCGAAAATCTGGACAGAAAGTAAATTTTTTGATTTTCTGCAATTCTGGACCAAATTGTAATTTCTCGAATTTTCAAAATCTGGACTGTTTGCAATTAACGAAAGGCTAGGGGCTGTTTTTGCTATTTAAGTAAAATCTGGGGTCTGTTTTGCTTTAAACGAAAGTTTCTGGAAATTTTGTTAATTTTCTGCTTTCTGGTCCGATTTGCATGTTCTGGAAATTTTGGGGCTGATTTGTAATTTCCAAAAGTTGAGGGGTCAAAATGTAATTTTCGAAAATTCAGGGGCCGAACTGCAATTTTTCAAAAGTTGAAAAACAGAAACTGATATGTGCACTAAAAGAGTTTAGTATATCCGAAAAGTTAATTTTATCATAATTAGTGGAGACTAGAGTGAGAATCAAGGGGTTATTTTAAAAGGGGTTTTAAAATAAAAATTGTGGATTGTTTTAAAAGGGGTTTTAAAACTAGAATCTAAAGGTATTTTAAAAGGGAGTTTTAAAATAAGATAAGAAATAAGAAAATGAGTTTTGCTTGTTTCTTGCTCTACGTGAACTGTTTACGTGGTTTTCGATCGCGCCGAGCCTTGACCCTAGGGGTAGATGTGATTGGTTGATTTTAATTTTGTTGGTTTTATTGGGCCTGCGAGCCTTAAGTTTTTGGGCCACTTTGAGCCTTTGTAATAGATAGGGCTTTACTGTTTTAAATAGTTTAGGATGGAGGCCCGTTACAAGCAAGGTGGGAGCCCAAGAAAAGTGAAGGCCATGTATGCATGGTTATTTATGTAATAGCCTAGGTCTCTTTAAAACCCAATTAGATTGACCAATAGGACCATCATCTTTGGCTCGATGATGGCCCGCATAGGAGGCTCCCGATCGAAAACATACTGTGGTAGCATGCATGCTAGGTGTGTATGTTTTTTATTTACGTATTTATATTCTTAGCATGTATGGTGATGCGCGCTAGTAATTTAGATCGTAAATAAAGGATAATGCATAACTGGAACGGTGAGATCTCGAGGAGTGTTACCTCAAACTCTTAAACCCGAAAACCCCCTCTTGAAAATAATATTAAGTCATATTGGATTAAAATAAAATGAAGTATTTATATAAATCCAAGCCTTCCATCAATAGGAACTAGCGTGAGTTGTCCACTTATTGATTAAGGTGATCCAGAGTCTGGCACCCGAGTCGAAGAAAGAGACAATACGTGAAACTCCTTGATTCTCGTTTTTAACTAAACTTGACAAGGGTGGGGACTGGTCGGGACATGAACATCGACCATAACCAAGTTATGGGGATTTCATGACCGGGCCCGTTGCTCATCAAGATTGATGGGTTAGACTTAACGAGTAGTACCACTCATGATGTAGCAGTGCTAGATGAGTGCGAAAATCGAGGCAAAATAGCTTGAAGGTTGTGTAGGGACACAATTGGCAATAAGTATGCCTACCTGGGGAATTAATTGTATGGCCGCGAGTCGTGGGTGCAATTAATGTCCGCTAGGACATCAAGACCTACTAGAAAATAGGATTTCCCGAACAATTGAAGGGGTAATTGTTTCGATAAAATAGTGGGAGAACTTTTACGATAGAAAGTCCAACCTTCGTAGATTATAAGTATTATTCATTAACTAGTCCTCTAGATTTTTGTCTTCTCTTAGATTAGATATTGTGATATCTACATAAATTGTCCAATTTTACTATTTATCCTCGACTTAGAAAATAACTGGATTAAAATATCGATTGGCTTAGAAACTTGGGGATTGTCCTCAATTCCGAAAGTCGGAATCGTGTTCTTAATAATCAACCTATGCCTGATGCATTTTGAGATGAGTCTCGAAAGAGGAACGAATCACCTATAGAGTATGGGAATCTCAATGATCGTTGCCTCATATGAGCATCAAGATTGAACGAGCTAAAGAAGCGACATAGGAGTATGTCTGAAACTTCTAAAACAAACCTCCACCTCAAAAGGCTTGTTTTGAGGAGCAATTTCGAATCATCTGATTCGAGATTTCTAAGGTGTTGTTTAAAACTCGAGAATAAGTGAAGGAACTAATGTCAAGGATCACTGTCCTTGTTTTATCAATCTGGTTGATAACTGGATCGATTAAACGTAGGCCTGCAAGTGATCTTAACATTGACTTCCTCCTAAATTCTCCTCCCGCTCATTCAAACGATTCGTGAAAAGTTCTGAACTTATTCGATAAGTTGATCAGGTTTCATGAATTAACCAAAGTATTGGTAAAAGGCAAATAGGAACCTTTTAAAAGGTATACCTGTCATGATTGTTTACACTTCAAGGACTGCAAAGTCAAAGAAGAGTAAAAGGAAGAAGAAAGTGTTCTCTTCCAAAGCAAACGTGAAGGTAGTGGAAAGAACGCAAGTAGCCTAAAAATCAAATTATCCCACTGCACCTAAGAAAGGCATTGACAAGTTTAATTGATTAGAAGGTCTAATTAATTAAACAACGTTTCAATTAAAGAGTTAATTGAGAGCAACGTTTCAATTAAAGAGTTAATTGAAAAAGGGAAATGAATCAATTAAAGAGTTAATTGAAAGTAACGTTTCAATTAAAGAGTTAATTGAAAACAAACAAAATTGATTGAATTAATGTGTTAAGTTCAATCAATACCAAGATAATACTCCACACATATGGCACGCAAGATTAGGTCGTGTTTCCATAGGAAGGATTCAATAGTTGGTGTCATCGATGCTTCTTGAAAAATAGGGCTTAGATGAACTATCAACTTGCGAATCCTGTCTGAAGGAAAAGATGACAAAGTTACCGTATGCTGGCATCCGGTGCGTACCAAACAAATTTTTGGATTGGATCCATACGAATGAATGTGGACCACTAAAGTGTTAGTGTGAGAGGAGATTACTCATACCTCGTGAGGTTTACTGATGACTTTAGTCATTAGTGATATGTGTATCTTATGATGTACAAATCCGAAACTCTTGAAAAGTTCAAGGAATTTCGAAACGAAGTAGAGAATCAAACAAGGCTTAAGGCCATTCGATCTGATCGAGATGGCAAATACTTAAGCTAGGAGTTCCTCGATTATCTTACTGTGAAAGAGATTCTCATACAACGAACTCCTTCTAGGACGCCTCAACCTATTGGAGGGTCTGAAAGAAGAGAATCGAACCTTGTTGGACATGGTTCGATCCGTGATGAGTTTCGTTCAACATCCTTATGCATACTAAGGATTGACCCTAATGATTGCATCGAAGATACTGAACAAAGTAGAATTCGTGCCTGCAAAACCCTACCAAGAATGGTGTGGTAAAACACCTCTGTACTCTCTCTATTGAGTATGGGGATCTCCTGCCTATGTTAGGAACAAGAAAGGAGATAAATTGGATAGTAGATCCAGTTTGTACAAATTTGTGGGGTATCCAAACAAATCCATTTGGATGCCTGTTCTACATTCCAAAAGAACAAAGGGTGTTTGTTTCAAGGAATATCCATTTCTTAGAGGATGGCTTCCTCATGAAAAGAAATGGTACCCTAGTAGAACATGATCAGGTCCAAGAAGTGGAACTCAGCCCCACAAACAGTGGGAGTTAATCCAGAAACTGCTGAACCATCAAAGTACACCAGTACTTCGTAGATCTAATCAAGTTCGTGAGGAACTTGAAAGATATGGTTAGACCATATACGGAGAATCTACATTGGATGTAGACACTTATGTATGGCAAGAGGCCATGCATATCCAAAATGGATTCCATCCATTCCAACAAGGTATGGACCTTGGTCGATCCACCCGAGGGAAGTGTCCCTGTAGGTTTAAAATGGATCTTCAAGCGCAAGCTAGGAATGAATGAAGAGGTATTGACCTATAAGGCTTGCCTAATGGCAAAAAGGTTATACACAAAGGCCTGGAACGGACTTTGATGAAATCTTTTCTCCATTAGCAATGTCTGAATCCATTTGGACTCACATTCATTTTGATGAGAAAATCAAGGCGTTTGACTTCATCGAAAACAAATGTGAACCTTGAGTGTACAAGAAGTTTAGTGGGAGCTCTTTAAAGTTCATTATTTTTACATGTCGATAACATTTTGATTATCTGGGATGATATTGGAATGTTAGCACAGACGGAAGCATGATTGTCCATGCAATTCTCCATGAAAGATTTGAGAGAGACATCCTGCGTATTAAGGTACGTATCTATGGAGATAGATCGGGGAAGATGTTGGGACTCTCACAATCTAAGTACATAGAAACAATACTGAAAATATTCAGTATGGAAGAATCCAATAGAGGGTTGCTTCCAGTGAGACACTGTATCTCTCATTCCGAATCGATGTGCCCTACATCGAATGAGGAAAAGGAGAATGTCTCAAATACCTTATGTTTGGACAAAAGGTAGCATATGGTATGCAATACTATGTACTAGACCAGATGTAGGACCTGCTCTTATTGCCATGAGCAGTTTCTAGTCAAACTCTAGTAAAGAGTACTGGACCACCGTAAAAGATATCTTTGAGCTCTTGAGAAAGACTAAGGATTTGATCTTGGTCTACGGTGGTAGTGGAGAATTGAAACTCGAAGGATTTACTGATTCGAGTTTCCAGTCTGATGTGGATGAATATATATATCCAATTTTGGATAAATATTTTGCCTCAATGGGGTAGCGGTAAGTTGGAAAGGTTCCAAGGAAAACACCGTTGCCATCTTAACCACTGAAGCAAGATATATCGCAGCAAGGAATGCAGCGTAAGAAAGTGTTTGGATGAAAACCTTCATCCAAAAGTTGGATGTAGTGCCTAGCATTGCGAAGCTCGTGGTTATCTTCTGTGATAATAATGGAGCTATTGCTAAAGCAAAGGAATCGAGATCTCACCAGAAATCTAAACACAATGAGAGAAAAGTACCATCTGATTAGAGTAATCATTGGTAGAGTTGACGCACATAATGGATCGCGTCGACTCGGAAGACAATCTAGCGGATCCACTAGTAGAGCCTTTGTCACAAAAGGAGTTCGAAGAACATCTTTGGAAGATGGGTCTTAGAAGCGTTTGTGATTGGCTTTAGGGCAAGTGGGAGATTGAAAGGATAGTGCCCTGCAAGCCAATAGATTTTAGCTTGTATAAGGACTATCATGTGATAAGCTTTCTCTAGTATAAATGAATTAATACGCTTGTTTGTTTATAGTATGTAAATCAAACAATGGCCAACTTCATCTCTCGCGAATCACTTAAGCGATTGGATGAAATCCTTAGATCACAATAGACTATGGGACGATTCACTTCAGTATGAGTGCAATCATGAAACAGTCTCTAAGGTCGTGATCTTAAAAACGTTCCAAGTCATAGATTCCTGTCGAGACGGGGTATCGAAGGAATCGTTAAGACTTGTACGAGTATGCATGATTCACATGGAGTGAATTTGTAGCGTTTCATGAGCAAGGCATTTGATGCCAGTGCATATGAGTAGGTGGTTCGATAGGGGATCGAACGCATCGAACGACCCGAACAGAGAAACCCATTGTGGAAGCGCATGTCGCACATCGGCGATGGGATGTTTCTCAAGGCTTATAATAGTGTACGATTTAGTCCTTTGACTTGAGGTGCTAGGGCGAATTCGGTGCACGTGAGTATGTACTTTGATTTAGGAGCCGATCACTTAGCCTGATCATTGTGCGACTACTTTGGGTACGTAGGATCGTGTACGCGAATGGTTAGCACTAATATGGGATCTACCGACTCAACGTAGTGCGTTGAGAGAATTTCCTATACGTTCTTAGATAATATATTCCGAGAAACCCGTGGCCACGGTCAGTGACGGATTTGGAAAGGGGTTTCCAAATTTAGCAGTCACACTGGAATTATTATCCTGAATTAGAAAGTATAGTTATCGAGATAATTAGAGGTGCCGATCAATTCACACACCCTAGGTCTCGATCGGGAAATTAGTCGATAGAGGGACCGTATGTACATGGCACTTATAAGAGGTGAGGTTCACTGAGATCAATTCACCTGAAGTTGGGCCTCATGGGCTTGTGGCTAGACATCGACCATGAGGTGTGGGTACTCATGAATTAATTGTAAGATTAATTCTTGAGTGGTTAATTGAAGGTGTTCAATTAATCGGAGCAATTTATAAGCTCGCAAATTAAATCACGAAAGTCGTGGGCCCACGGCCAATTGATGGTGAACCTAGAGGGTCACACAC
>JAYDYQ010001854.1:0-24997 GCA_034814905.1 Penstemon davidsonii
CATAATTCTAATCTATTCTTTATGAGTGACTTTCAGATAATTCATAAAAATAATTTATCATAAAAAATTTCTTTTAAATATTTTAATGTAATTTTGTGCGTAGCACGGGAATAGGCTAGACTTATCTTATATATTTATATATAGGAGAATGGTCTTTCACCAAAATCTTGTAATTTGGACTGAATACTAATTTCTGGTGATTTTGATTTTTTTTATTTTCTTAAAAAAGTTTTGATTGGTCAACACAAAATTTATTATTTTCAGTTACAAAACAATCTTATTAATTGTCATACTGTCATATTATACAACAAAAGGAGGTTTCCTTCCATTCCGAAAAATTAGTTAATTACAATTTTAATCTAATTTAAATTTGGTCAAAAATTGCCATTAATAGTCATAGAATATGCTCATTACTCAAAAATTCCGGTAATCCTTTGGGAATAGTAAAACTAATTATTTTTTGTTAAGATCATTAAGATATGTTAGGATACCTATAGCTGATTATGAAATTTTGAGTTGGCAATTACTCAAATACTCTATTCATGCCTAAACTTTAGCCGTGGTAAGGCTAATTAATTAATTGCAAATTTAAAAAAAAAAATTCATCTATATATACTTGAATATGACTTTAGCATAAACACATTGCTTCAAAGATATGCTCATTATCTCCACTCATTCGACATATTTTTTGTATCTAATTGGTAATTTTTCTCTAATTTTTGGTTTAATCGGTTATAAATTCATGATGATATATAGATATAGATATAGTAAGAGAATTATCAAGTGAATGCTTTCTCTGATCTTAGACGACAATAGGTTCGTGATTGATTTTCTGTTTTTTTTTTCTATTCATATTTGACGATATTTTGCTTTTATGTTTTCATGAAATTTGATTTGTATGAAATTGATTATGATTTCTTAATTTTATTTATAGGTCTGGAAAATATGAAGGTTTTGTTGCAGAAAATCTTGACACAAAGTGATGTTTGTATATATACAATTTATAAAAATAAAAAAATAAAAAAAGGTGATGATTGTAATATTGAAAGGATTGCATTCCTAAAAAATAATTATGTTGTCTTGAATACTTATGGCTCTTAGAATTTATATTTGTTAATTGTGTTTTACATGTTAGAAATAAGCCGTAACATGAATTTATATTTTGTCTTGAAGTTTTCATTACGAGACTTGAATCAAAAGTTGGAATTCTATTGCCCCACAACTAGAACTAAGAGATGAAATCTCGATTGCCATGAAAGATATTGGAGCTCTTGGTGGTATAGATATAAGGGTTTTCAGGTTTTGGCTGAATGTTTTTGATCGAGAACACATCTTATTGACTCTAAACATGATATAGTTATTATATTCCCGTGTTCTTATACAATGAGATCATTCTTATTCTTTTATGACATTTTTTTTTTGTGATAATGAATAGACTTCATGAGGGGGATATTTACGTAGAATGATCGGCTTAAATCTTGCAAGTATGTAAGAAATTTTCTTCCTTCTTTTCCATTATTTTTTTATAAAAAAAAATCTAGCCTTTTGTAAAATATATTTGTTCTATCTTATTCAAATTACTACACTTTTGTTGGAGGAAGACCGAAAGTGCATATCATAGAGGACAAGAAGATGTCAATAAGAAACTTACACATGTACTTTTCAGTCTTCACTAACTCTAATCAAACCAACATGTAAAATGAACTTAAAAAAATTTGGATAGAATAACACCTAGAATTCTATATTGATTCGGTTAACTATTTTTACATTTATCATTGCATTACTTTTGTTTTCATCAATTTTAGTTACATTATTATTCTTCACATTACTTTCGTTTTCATCAATTTTAATTACACTATTATTATTCATAATTCTAATCTATTCTTTATGAGTGACTTTCAGATAATTCATAAAAATAATTTATCATAAAAATTTCTTTTAAATATTTTAATGTAATTTTGTGCGTAGCACGGGAATAGGCTAGTATAGTACAAAGAAAATTAGGGAACTAATTAAATAAGACATACTTTAATTTCTGGATGTGCATAAATATGTTAGATGAACTTACTTTATTAATAATAATGGACAAGTGGACCTTTAAGTTTGGACTAATTTAAGTAGTGTTAGACCATAAATAAATCTTTGTGAACTAGAAAGTAATTTAGCTTAGTAACCCGAATGATAGAAACTGGAAATTAGTGGGATTATGTTTAGTTTCCCAAATTAATGAAATTCAGTTATAATTGTGATCATGAAAGTTAAAATATTATACAAGAGAATGCACTAATACTAGATATTGCTACTAAGTAATTCACGTGAACCTATTAAGCTTTTTAAATGAGCTAGACTTTGAGTATTTAGCCACCACAAAACTATTGAGGATGAATTACCATAATGAAAAAAATTAATAGTTGGATTGGTCATGGGTGCTGTGAATCAATTCTCTTAAGACCTTGGTTAATCAATATGAATTGGACCATTCGGGTCAATATAGTTAACATTAAATACGATAGCAGATGAGCAATTACAATCGAATAAAATAGGGTAAATGTTACTTGATCTAAATTAATAGTTACTAGGAAATAAGTTAAAACATGTTCTAATTATAAGAATATGTATTTTTAAAAATATAATTGGGTTAAAATGATCTGAACATAAGTTAAATATTTAGAGTTACTCTTTAATTAAGTTTGACAACCGTTGTAGATAATTCGAGATTAGTCGGTATGTGATCGATCGACTATAGAATCAAGACTTGGAAGGATTTGAAGCAATGACATCTCTCTATAGAGTCAAGCTAGTTGGTGAAATCGATAATAGGTCACGAGGTCAAATGTCTACTGGGGATAAGCATCTCCGACTGCAGCTTGAGAAAGGTGAGCGCCCAATAAAACGTTTTTAAAACAGAAAGAGCTTCAAAAGAAAATCATATCGTATATATGCATTTTACATTTGAAATGACTATGAGTGTTATATCTATGTTTGTAACTGTATGCAATGCTCGCAGTATTGTACTACTTTTTCATAGTTGAATTGATAACCCTATATATGTGATAATTGTTGAAATATTGAGGTGTAGTACTTTATCTCACCTCATAATGATGGATGGTACCAAGGTGTAGTATTTTATCTCACCCTGGGTACCAATTGCCTGTGCATGATTATTTGCGTGCTCATCTGCTCTCGCTTGATGGTGTTCTCTGGATAATTCTTTGTAGCTGGGGGCTACAGAGCTACCAGAGCTCTGCCATGACCGGACTCACAAACCAAGGATTAGAGCCCCTTGGGGAGTGACTCACCTGTTATGGCTAAGACATGTCTGCCAATTTTATAGGGAAAGGTAGCACCTTATCCCTCCTCTAACCAGCGCGCTAACTATTGATCCCTCCCCTGATCGTTCCATATCCTTTTGAGGTGGAGTTGTTGTTTAACCCGTATTGACGGGTAATTGAACGTGATCTCATATGTGTTATTGACATATTTGTTATACTATTGTGGCTTGTATTTGCAATTTAATACACAGTACATGGATTTCTAAATCGTTTCATGCATAAAAAACTCAACTGCACCCCTGCACTAGCCTCACTAAGTTGTTTTTGCAACTTTCGCTTTCAAATAAATACTCTTTCAGAATATTACCGAAGAGCAGGATGGACAACAACGTAGCTGAAATGGGTTTTTTAGTTGGACGTTAACCGTAGAGTTATTAATTTTGGTAATATAAATGTTGGGTTTGTATTAGAAGTTTTAATGTAATACGTTAGTTGGGAGAATCCGTGTGTTGTAATAGATAGTTAGAGCTCTGAACTGCATATTAGAAATTTATAAAGGTTATATATATTATTATTTTATTCGTAGCAAGCAGGTGCCAGGTTCGGGGTCCATTACAGGTGGTATCAGAGCATTAAGTTGTGTTAGTGCTATGTCAGGATATGTTCCTTTGACTGTGGGTGATTAAACCAAAGAAATTCTATAGAACCGTTAAGGTTTTCTATCGAGTCATAGGAACCCTTAGTACCCAATTGTCGTGAATTACTATTGGGGTGTGCGACCAATATGTGAATCATTACAATTTTGGTACTGAGATAGGTTTTTCCCTGGCGGGGTAAGATTGTAATAGAAAGGATTAACCTGGAAAATGGTTTTGACCTGTAACAAATCAAGCGAATTAGGATCCTATCTTTCTTTTTTCTATTGAACATGATTGTTGAAACCCTTGATTTCCTTTTAGAACAATTAAGTAGTTCTAAGATCTTTCCGAACACCTATCTAGCCATCTTGGATTGCTCCAAATGACTGTTTTTCTCTTGATTCCCCATATTCATCTTTTAGTACCTCATCTTTTGTCAGTTCCTTGTACACTAAGATAAGGACTTGAATTTGATGGACATAGGTTATTGTTATCCTTATGCCTATGTTGAGTTCAATTAGCTCTTAAGAGTAATGTTAAGCTTGAGATAATAAAATAAAATAAGAATTCATTGTTTACGCTAGAATTATTAAACCACCAGTCAACTAGTTTGCCAGACTAGATTGACGTGACACTTGAAATTCATTCTCGCGAGCCAAGAACTTCGTGTACCAAGACCCAAGAGTCAATCATCTTCGATCATTAGATCATCGAACAACTCATCTTGGATTGTAGCGAATAACAACTCTTCGCTTGACTTCTTGATAGTCGTCCTTCAAAAATTCCTAAATTGTTAATGATATTGCTTCGTGAGTTTCTTATATACTAAGCTAAACACATTGACTTGATAAATGGGATCCTGAGTACTCTTAGTCTAGGTTGAACTCGATTAGCTCTTAGGAATTTTAATCTATTCGAACTATCGTAAACTATTATAAGTGTTTGTTTTATCGGCTATGTTAATAAAATAACTATTTAACTTGTCTATTAAAGAAGAGTGACACGTTGCTTTATTTCAATTTAGATTATCGAGCCACGAATCGAAGTTCATGGTTACAAGGGATAAGGGTCGACAACTAATCGATGTGAAGAAAATGATGGAAGAAGAAGATTGGGCTAACTCAACCAGACGATCGAGATGTAGTCAAGAAGAATCGAGCTTCTCGAATTACCGCCTTTGTAAATTTTCTTCCAACGATAACTAGTGAACTATTGAAACCAAATAGTTAACAAAAGAACGCCTTATATAAATAACTTCCATTGTTAAATATGTATTTATGAAATTCGTTCGCTAACTAGGAATACAATATTCAGTTTGTTAGTTCACTCTTTATTTTATTTTGTACTAATTAAAGGATAGTCAATACTAAATTGTTAGATCCTGAATCGAAAAAATGTTAAGAGTCTTAGAAGTCCTAATGAAAGTGACAAGAAAACACTAGGGTAATTGCAGGACAAAGTGTAAAATTATCTTTAAATGAGTGTTTATAATTCACAATCTAATAGATAATTGAATTAACATTCTTAACATGCACATTCAGAAAGTCATGTTTCATTAAGAGGTCCTTATTTACTTTGACCACACCTTTCATATTGTTCCTTACCTTTCCAAATTATTACAAGTAGAACCAACTCTCAATCATCACTATATCATATAGTGGTTCGTCACCTGTGATCCTTGGCAATAGTGTGACAGCGAAACTTCTAGTGAAATTTTGTCTAGAAAATTTTCAGTGTCTTGTTTTCATCCCATTCTTATATCTCTTGGATATCTACAAGTTCATTTCTTTCAATCAGTTTAACTTTTACGTTCGGTTTAGTTTCACTAAACGGATCTTCTGTAGCATATTATTTGTACGCGACAGTATTAGCTAAAACCTTTTCTTTATTAAACCTTTTTATTAGTCATTCTACTTAGGTTTTTTTGTCTTGAATAATTTTAATTTCAGATCTAATATTCTTAGATTAGACCTCTTATAAGATTCATACAAAATTCATAAAGTTTGACATGTCCCAATTGACATACATGATGTCAATTATTTGCCATCTGTATAAATTGATTTGGGTCCAAAATGTCCAAAAAAGTATGCCACAATGGAGGACCTAAGGGGAGGGGCAAAGTACTGAGCCCTCAGAGCTTTAGAACCCATTTTTTTTTTTTTATAATATAAATTTTGAATGCTACATTAATATTCATTATTTGTCTATTTTGTTTTTAATATTATCCAGATTTCTTTTCAATTACTTTAATTAAAATAAATTTTGTAAAATCATATTGATAACAATGGATAAAAAATCATATCCAAAATTTTAAGATTTATTCTTGAGTCGACACATGGACAAGATAAAAATACTGATAACATAAATATAAATCCCAACTTGAAAAAATAATGAGAATAATAACGACGACACGATCAATAAGTTCATATTGTCTACAACTGATAATCATCGTAAAGTTCACAAATATTTCGAATTTTATTTATTTTTAATTTAGTCTAAATTTAATTTTGATTGCATTTTTAATTATGCCATAATTTTAAGTTAATTTAAAGAATTTAATTTAAATTGATTTTTAAAATGGGCTCCCTTATTATGCCTATTGCTGCAATAATTTTTTTTCTTCAGATAGTGCAAAACACCGTAGCAGGTTGCAAATGAATGATTTGAGTCCAATTTTTGGTCTCTCCACTGGAGATGTTCTAACCAAATAAATTTAATTAGCTAAACTGGAGAAAATACTCATGCTAGTGGGAGTTGAATCCATGACCAGTGATGTAGCCAAAAATTAATTTCACTAGGGTCCATTATTAATATTTGTATTGATCTTTGAATTATCACCAAATAAAACATACTCCTTCCGTTTTTTTATTTGTCGCTTTGGCAAAAAAACATTGTTTACTTTTATTTGTCGTTTTAGGATTTCAATATAAAATTAATGTTCTTTTACCAATTTTACCCTTCTTACTAATACTTGTCATTAATGCTAATTAATGCTAAGATTATTTGATTAAAAGGGTATTTTGAAACTTTTTCTTCAAAAAAGTGGATATTATGACATTCCTTAATTCATGTGCAATCCTCCAAAACGACAAATAAAAAAAACGGTGGGAGTATTTAAACAAACATGACATGATTTTTTTATAGTTTTTTGTGCCAATATTCCATTATTTGATCCTTAGAAATCTTATTGAATACCTTATTTTTTATCATAACATTTCGAATTTATTGGCTAAAGAAGTGTGTATCCTTCGGCTGGTATTTGACACACTTATTTTACACATGATTTTGAAAATATCGAATAATTGTGAATTTTGAGAATAAATATATTATCTTGGGTGCACAATATTGTTTTTTTTATTAATAAGTTTTGAGTAATATTCATAATTTCTCTCATTTGAAATAAGAAAATTCTCATATGAGTATAACCCATGTCATTATACTAGTTCCCAGTGTGATTATCAAAATTTGGTTATTCTACTATAGAAAATTTCCGTAGATAAAATTAACCAAATAATGATATTTTCATAATTTGTGTATCAATACTATTGACTATAATTCGGGGGAATATATACATGTTCTAAGAGAATTGTTGTCAAATTGTTGTACTAATATAAAGGTCCAAGAGGGAGTTAAGAATGGTAGTCAAATAATTATTTCGTCTAGTAAATCGGAAAAATAGTCGGAAAAATATATACTTGTGACGAATTTGTAATGAGTGCATGAAATAATCCCTCTATACGATGACCTCTTTGTATTTATTAAGAAGATTGCAAATCTAATTATAATATTAGCCGAATAAATAGTATCTCGTTAATAGTTAGTGAGAATTATACTCCGATAAATTATTGAGGGTCCACTATGTAATTTTTTCATTGGGGTCATTTTGATAGAAAACCTCTCTAATTTTCTTTTTTTAAAGCAAAAACCATATAAAACTTCCATAGATTTTAGGTATGATACAAGAAACAAATAAATTTCAGTGGGGTCATTGGACCCCCCTCAAGTCTATGTAGCTTCGTCGCTGCCCATGACCTCGTAGTCATGGAGCCTCAACCTTAACCATCATATTATTTGAATTAATATATACTCTGTAAACATTATTAACCTCATAATATTAAAAGATAATTAGTTTAGTTAGATATATGAAAGAAATCTAATGTATGGAAAATGTGAATTTTTCATGATTATTTAGCATGTTTTCATAATTTATATAAAAAAAAAATCATTTATGTTTGCAAAATATTTTTAGAAAAAAGTTAACAAATTATGTAACTAACTAATTTATACCTTGTTCTAAAAAAAAAAAAACACCTTAAATATACCTTGAAAACGAAATTATAATCCATGAACACAAGGTAGAAAATATTTTTGTGTGAAATGCCAAAGGAGAGGGATACCTAGTTCAGTTAGATATTTAGAATACTTGATTTATGCATTATTTTGGATAAGTTACTTGAATAATGCACCTAAGTAAAATAAAGAATATCTGGAAAAAAACAAAGAAGATAAATCATTGTTCTTTCCAGACATTCTTCAAATAAGAGACAAAAACAAGTTCATGGATATATTTATTTATTTATTTATTTTGGAAAATGAGATACTAACTTTGTAAAAAAGAAAATTAAAAAGAAAATAGCTAGTTTGAATAAAATGAGTTATAAAAACGAACTTCCGTTAGTCCATTTAACTGCCGATGAGCTAGCATATAATATAACAATTAAAACCAATTATATATATAGATATCAAATTATAATGGTTGTTGTATTTAAATAACCATAAAAGAATTAAGAAGAAAGCAATGGAGCTTCCCTATAATTTATAAAATGTAAGGCTTCCTAGAAAACCTAGAAAAATAATGTGGTTTTAATTTAGTCACAAATATAAATTTTTTCTTTATTTTTGCAAATATGTATGAATATTTGGATCCTTACTTGCATGTTCTTATAATATTAATTCTGACAATTTTTTAGCATTCACACTTGAATAATGGGATATTATATTGCAGAGTATGTTATGTTCAAACACCTTTCCTATTGTCGTGAAATTTTGTACTATAGGAGTTAGATTTTTCTGAAAAGAAAAAAAAATTGTTCAATGTGCTTTTTGTTTTCTTTTGTTTTTTTGAAAAATATGTGAATATGTGTTGGACGGTGAGAGCAGTTATCACGACTTATATTCACACTTCACACGTGCAATTAACACTCCCTCCATTTTTTTTCGGTGAATTGCACATAAATGTAATAAATAGTTATTTTTTAAGTAAAAATTTTAAAATACCCTTTTAACTAAATAATTACAATATTAATTAGCATTAATTTTAAGCATTAACAAGAAGGATAAAATTAGTAGAAAAAAATTAATTTTACAATAAACTCCTAAAACGATAAATAAAAGTACACAATTTTTTTTGTCAAAGCGACAAATAAAATAAAGAGAGAGTAAACCACATGCCTCCCCTAGAATAGCAATAACAACCTGTAAATAATCACGAGCCAAACCTTTTGCCTACATAATTTGTTCAAACATTAATTTATGATAAGACGCATAGTTAAAAATTGTCGGTAAATTAATTATGTGCCCCACAGTTTTAGTCAAGTACTTCATTTGGACGTTTGCATGCATAAATCTGAATAACAAAATATGGTGCTTATGAATCAATTATAGAGTTATTAAGAGCAACATGGGCATGTTAGTTTCGCTTTTTAAATATTAGTTTCAGAAATTTAGAGGATGTCAGATATATTCTCGATCTTCGTTATATGAAACATGTTGTTTGTTTGAATTTTTAGAGATGAAATAAGTAGTAAATTTGTTTGAGCAAAAGACAAAAAACCCCCTGTACTTTATCTAACTCCCAAAACCTCCCCTGTGTTATTTTAACTCTAAAAAACCCCCCTGTGTTTGGTTTTAAATACCACACTCGACCCAAGTAGTATATACTTATAATTTTATTTTTGAATTTTGGTGGAATGACAAGATTACCCCTATGTGTTTGTTTTTTTTTTTTTAACTTTATTTATTCTTTTTGAAAAATTAAGTATATACTACTTGGGTCGAGTGTGGTATTTAAAATCAAATACAGGGGGGTTTTGGGGATATAAAATGACACATGGGGGGGGGGGGGGGGGGTTAGACAAAGCATAGATGGTGTTTTTGTCTTTCAATGTCAGGGGTAAAATTGTCATATCAAAAGCAAAATGTGAACAAATATTTGCAATTTTGGCGTTTGAAACACTCTCTCTTTTTTGGGGGCGCATTTGGCACTTATTTGAGATCACAGGGTTTTTTTTGAGAATTAAAATAACACAGGGGGGTTTTTGAGAGTTAGACAAAGCATAGGGGGTGTTTTTGTCTTTTGCTCAAATTTGTTTATTTGTTTAGAGGTTATGTAAATAAGAGAAATAATGTAAGGATATATTATATTTTCTCAAATCATATTTATTATGTGAAAGAAACAAATATATGTTACTATGTGTCAAATCAAAGTACGCTTAGATTTTTTTCATAGATAAATGATTTTTTTAAAAATTGAGTCTAATTTTGGAAAATGAGAGATTAATTTATAGGATCAGTATTTTTCTGAAAATAAAAAAGTTATTCTTTTGGCTTTAAAGATAATATCAAAATCCTCTCTGGAAAGCGAGACAAATAGACTCTGCACTTTATGAGAAAAATCAAATTTATCAGCTTATTACTATTTAATTAATAATTGTAAGAAAATAAATGAAGGCGTTAAATACATCAAGCTACCCAACTGCTAGCTCGTGTTTCACATGGCATGCATTTATTGTTTCTTTTAATAGGTAAATACATCAATGCTTTATTTGGATTGATGGATTTGAGTTGGCTGGATTTGAAATCCTTTGTCAAATTAATGAGGCTTAGTTGGATAGAAAATTTAAATCCATTCACTTGAAATCCTGAAATTTAGTTCAATGAATTTGAGCTCAATTTTAAGTGGATTTGAAATTCTTTCGAAAACCATTTAAAAAAATTTACATTGTATAATTTCTCTATCTTAAAACAAGTTGTCGCAAAATACATAGCCACTCGACCCCATAATATTATGGATACAACATATTAATCCCAGAATTTTTGGTAATTACAAATTGACCCCTAAGTTTCAAAATTACAAATTAACCCCCAAACTTTTGGAAATTGCAAATTAACCCCAGATTTACATAGGTTATTGTTATCCTTATGCCTATGTTGAGTTCAATTAGCTCTTAAGAGTAATGTTAAGCTTGAGATAATAAAATAAAATAAGAATTCATTGTTTACGCTAGAATTATTAAACCACCAGTCAACTAGTTCGCCAGACTAGATTGACGTGACACTTGAAATTCATTCTCGCGAGCCAAGAACTTCGTGTACCAAGACCCAAGAGTCAATCATCTTCGATCATTAGATCATCGAACAACTCATCTTGGATTGTAGCGCATAACAACTCTTCGCTTGACTTCTTGATAGTCGTCCTTCAAAAATTCCTAAATTGTTAATGATATTGCTTCGTGAGTTTCTTATATACTAAGCTAAACACATTGACTTGATAAATGGGATCCTGAGTACTCTTAGTCTTGGTTGAACTCGATTAGCTCTTAGGAAGTTTAATCTATTCGAACTATCGTAAACTATTATAAGTGTTTGTTGTATCGGCTATGTTAATAAAATAACTATTTAACTTGTCTATTAAAGAAGAGTGACACGTTGCTTTATTTCAATTTAGATTATCGAGCCACGAATCGAAGTTCATGGATACAAGGGATAAGGGTCGACAACTAATCGATGTGAAGAAAATGATGGAAGAAGAAGATTGGGCTAACTCAACCAGACGATCGAGATGTAGTCAAGAAGAATCGAGCTTCTCGAATTACCACCTTTGTAAATTTTCTTCCAACGATAACTAGAGAACTATTGAAACCAAATAGTTAACAAAAGAACGCCTTATATAAATATCTTCCATTGTTAAATATTTAGTTATGAAATTTGTTTGCTAACTAGGAATACAATATTCAGTGTGTTAGTTCACTCTTTATTTTATTTCGTACTAATTAAAGGATAGTCAATATTAAATCGTTAGATCCTGAATCTAGAAAATGTTAGAATCTTAGAAGTCCTAATGAATGTGACAAGAAAACATTAGGGTAACTGTAGGACAAAGTGTAAAATTGTCTTTAAATGAGTGTTTATAATTCACAATCTAATAGATAATTGAATTAACATTCTTAACATGCACATTCAGAAAGTCATGTTTCATTAAGAGGTCCTTATTTACTTTGACCACACCTTTCATATTGTTCCTTACCTTTCCAAATTATTGCAAGTAGAACCAACTCTCAATCATCACTATATCATATAGTGGTTCGTCACCTGTGATCCTTGGCAATAGTGTGACATTGAAACTTCTAGTGAAATTTTCAGTGTCTTGCTTTCATCCCATTTTTATATCTCTTGGAGATCTACAAGTTCATTTCTTTCAATCAGTTTAACTTTTACGTTCGGTTTAGTTTCACTAAACGGATCTTCTGTAGCACATTATTTGTACGCGACAGTATTAGCTAAAACCTTTTCTTTATTAAACCTTTTTATTAGTCATTCTACTTGTGTTTTATTGTCTTGAATAATTTTAATTTCAGATCTAATATTCTTAGATTAGACCTCTTATAAGATTCATACAAAATTCATAAAGTTTGACATGTCCCAATTGACATACATGATGTCAATTATTTGCCATTTGTATAGTCTTTCAACAATTAGTTTTAGGACACTGAATCTGGATTTCACTTTGTCAACCTATTCCCATCTAGTCATCAATTTGAGAAACTCTGGAATTTCCATATTCCATATCTTAATCTCCAACTTATATGTGATTCTCTTTGTTCACCTTTGATCGAATTATTACTTGTTCTCAACTATCATAGACAGTTAAACATACTTTACTTTATTAGCTTCTTGAACTAGTTTCATTTGGAACCATGGTTCAGTTTGTAACCATTATATCACTCTTTCTTCTATCTAATCATGAATTATATTGAACCAAATAAGTGAGTAGAATTTGGGGGCCAAATTATTTTAAGGAGGGGTGAATGTAATATCCCGTATTTTTTAAATTAACGTAAAATTAATTCAAATTGATTTAATTTGATTAAGAAATAGAAGAAAATATGTTTATTGTTGTAAGTGGTACTCAATTGAGCATTGAAAATAAATTGAAGTATCTAATCATAGAAGAGGACTAAGGTGAATGTTTTAAGAAATGTAGAGGACTTTAACGATCATGTATAAAAGTTAAAGACGGCAACTAAATTTACGATGGACTAAATCAATTATGTAATCATGACTTTGGGGTTAATGTGACGCTAAGGACTTAGTTGGAATTTTGAGTAACAACCATAAGAACTATGTAGATTAATTAAATACAATAAAATAGATCAAGTCATAATTTAATTATTTTGAAATTGAAAGTGGATGAATTACAAGAGTAATGTTATCCTTATGCCTATGTTGAGTTCAATTAGCTCTTAAGAGTAATGTTAAGTTTGAGATAATAAAATAAAATAAGAATTCATTGTTCACGCTAGAATTATTAAACCACCAGTCAACTAGTTCGCCAGACTAGATTGACGTGACACTTGAAATTCATTATCGCGAGCCAAGAACTTCGTGTACCAAGACCCAATAGTCAATCATCTTCGATCATTCGATCATCGAACAACTCATCTTGGATTGTAGCGAATAATAACTCTTCGCTTGACTTCGTGATAGTCGTCCTTCAAAAATTCATAAATTTTTAATGATATTGCTTCGTGCGTTTCTTATATACTAAGCTAAACACATTGACTTGATAAATGGGATCCTGAGTACTCTTAGTCTTGGTTGAACTCGATTAGCTCTTAGGAATTTTAATCTATTCGAACCATCGTAAACTATTATAAGTGTTTGTTGTATCGGCTATGTTAATAAAATAACTATTTAACTTGTCTATTAAAGAAGAGTGACACGTTGCTTTATTTCAATTTAGATTATCGAGCCACGAATCGAAGTTCATGGTTACAAGGGATAAGGGTCGACAACTAATCGATGTGAAGAAAATGATGGAAGAAGAAGATTGGGCTAACTCAACCAGACGATCGAGATGTTGTCAAGAAGAATCGAGCTTCTCGAATTACCGCCTTTGTAAATTTTCTTCCAACGATAACTAGAGAACTATTGAAACCAAATAGTTAACAAAAGAACGCCTTATTTAAATATCTTCCATTGTTAAATATTTAGTTACGAAATTCGTTCGCTAACTAGGAATACAATATTCAGTGTGTTAGTTCACTCTTTATTTTATTTCGTACTAATTAAAGGATATTCAATATTAAATTGTTAGATCCTGAATCGAGAAAATGTTAGAGTCTTAGAAGTCCTAGTGAAAGTGACAAGAAAACATTAGGGTAATTGTAGGACAAAGTGTAAAATTGTCTTTAAATGAGTGTTTATAATTCACAATCTAATAGATAATTGAACATTCAGAAAGTCATGTTTCATTAAGAGGTCCTTATTTACTTTGACCACACCTTTCATATTGTTCCTTACCTTTCCAAATTATTGCAAGTAGAACCAACTCTCAATCATCACTATATCATATAGTGGTTCGTCATCTGTGATCCTTGGCAATAGTGTGATATTGAAACTTCTAGTGAAATTTTGTCAAGAAAATTTTCAGTGTCTTGCTTTCATCCCATTCTTATATCTCTTGGAGATCTACAAGTTCATTTCTTTCAATCAGTTTAACTTTTACGTTCGGTTTAGTTTCACTAAACGGATATTCTGTAGCACATTATTTGTACGCGACAGTATTAGCTAAAACCTATTCTTTATTAAACCTTTTTATTAGTCATTCTACTTGGGTTTTTTTGTCTTGAATAATTTTAATTTCAGATCTAATATTCTTAGATTAGACCTCTTATAAGATTCATACAAAATTCATAAAGTCTGACATGTCCCAATTGACATACATGATGTCAATTATTTGCCATTTGTATAGTCTTTCAACAATTAGTTTTAGGACACTAAATCTGGATTTCACTTGGTCAACCTATTCCCATCTAGTCATCAATTTGAGAAACTCTGGAATTTCCATATTCCATATCTTAATCTCCAACTTATATGTGATTCTCTTTGCTCACCTTTGATCGAATTATTACTTGTTCTCAACTATCATAGACCGTTAAACATACTTTACTTTATTAGATTCTTGAACTAGTTTCATTTGGAACCATGGTTCAGTTTGTAACCATTATATCACTCTTTCTTCTATCTATTCACGAATTATATTGAACCAAATAATTGAGTAGAATTTGGGGGCCAAATTCTTTTAATGAGGGGTGAATGTAATATCCCGTATTTTTTAAATTAACGTAAAATGAATTCAAATTGATTTAATTTGATTACGAAATAGAAGAAAATATGTTTATTGTTGTAAGTGGTACTCCATTGAGCATTGAAAATAAATTGAAGTGTCTAATCATAAAAGAGGACTAAGGTGAATGTTTTAAGAAATGTAGAGGACTTTAACGATCATGTATAAAAGTTAAAGAAGGCAACTAAATTTACGATGGACTAAATCAATTATGTAATCATGACTTTGAGGTTAATGTGACGCTAAGGACTTAGTTGGAATTTTGAGTAACAACCATAAGAACTATGTAGATGAATTAAATACAATAATATAGTTCAAGTCATATTTTAATTATTTTGAAATTGAAAGTGGATGAATTATAATGCAGCATAGGCACAACTAATTTCCCTATTCATAAATCACTCACGAATTATCACCCTACATGAGTAAGATATATACAACCAATTTATACATTCATAATTCCACTACTTCTATCCTAACACAAACAACCTATTGCAAAAGATATACTCATCCAATTTAACCTCGCATCTTGGTGGTATAGATATAAGGGGTTTCAGGTTTTGGCTGAATTACGTAAGTAGAATGTTTTTGATCGAGAACACATCTTATTGACTCTAAACATGATATAGTTATTATATTCCCGTGTTCTTATACAATGAGATCATTCATATTCTTTTATGTCATTTTTTTGTGAGAATGAATAGACTTCATGAGGGGGATATTTACGTACAATGATCGACTTAAATGTTGCAAGTATGTAAGAAATTTTCTTCCTTCTTTTCCATTATTTTTTTATAAAAAAAAATCTAGCCTTTTGTAAAATATATTTGTTCTATCTTATTCAAATTACTACACTTTTGTTGCAGGAAGACTGAAAGTGCATATCATAGAGGACAAGAAGATGTCAAGAAGAAACTTACACATGTACTCTTCAGTCTTCACTAACTCTAATCAAACCGACATGTAAAATGAACTTAAAAAAAATTGGATAGAATAACCCCTAGAATTCTATATTGCTTCGGTGAACTATTTTTACATTTATCATTGCATTACTTTTGTTTTCATCAATTTTAATTACACTATTATTATTCATAATTCTAATCTATTCTTTATGACTGACTTTCAGATAATTCATAAAAATAATTTATCATAAAAAATTTCTTTTAAATATTATAATGAAATTTTGTGCGTAGCACGGGAATAGGCTAGTCTTATATATTTATATATAGGAGAATGGTCTTTCACCAAAATCTTGAAATTTGGACTGAATACTAATTTCTGGTGATTTTGATTTTTTTTATTTTCTTAAAAAAGTTTTGATTGGTCAACACAAAATTTATTATTTTCAGTTACAAAACAATCTTATTAATTGTCATACTGTCATATTATACAACAAGAGGAAGTTTCCTTCCATTCCGAAAATCAGTTAATTACAATTTTAATCTAATTTAAATTTGGTCAAAAACTGCCATTAATAGTCATAGAATATGCTCCTTACTCAAAAATTCCGGTAATCCTTTGGGAATAGTAAAACTAATTATTTTTTGTTAAGATCATTAAGATATGTTAGGATACCTATAGCTGATTAGGAAATTTTGAGTTGGCAATTACTCAAATACTTTATTCATGCCTAAACTTTAGCCATGGTAAGGCTAATTAATTAATTGCTAATTTAAAAAAAAAAAAAATTCATCTATATATACTTGAATATGAGTTTAGCATAAACACATTTGTTCAAAGATATGCTCATTATCTCCAATCATTCGACAGATTTTTTGTATCTAACTGGTAATTTCATTTTATAATTTTTGGTTTAATCGGTTTTAAATTCATGATGATATATAGATATAGATATAATAAGAGAATTATCAAGTGAATGCTTCCTCTGATCTAAGACGACAATAGGTTCGTGATTGATTTTCTGTTTTTTTTTTCTATTCATATTTGACGATATTTTGCTTTTATGTTTTCATGAAATTTGATTTGTATGAAATTGATTATGATTTCTTAATTTTATTTATAGGTCTGGAAAATATGAAGGTTTTGTTGCAGAAAATCTTGACACAAAGTTATGTTTGTATATATACATTTATAAAAATAAAAAAATTAAAAAAGGTGATGATTGTAATATTGAAAGGATTGCATTCCTAAAAAATAATTATGTTGTCTTGAATACTTATGGCTCTTAGAATTTATATTCGTTAATTGTGTTTTACATGTTAGAAATAAGCCGTAACATGAATTTATATTTTGTCTTGAAGTTTTCATTACGAGACTTGAATCAAAAGTTGGAATTCTATTGCCCCACAACTAGAACTAAGAGATGAAATCTCGATTGCCATGAAAGATATTGGAGCTCTTGGTGGTATAGATATAAGGGGTTTCAGGTTTTGGCTGAATTACGTAAGTAGAATGTTTTTGATCGAGCATACATCTTATTGACTCTAAACGTGATATAGTTATTATATTCCCGTGTTCTTATACAATGAGATCATTCATATTCTTTTATGACATTTTTTTTATGAGAATGAATAGACTTCATGTGGGGGATATTTACGTACAATTATCGACTTAAATGTTGCAAGTATGTAAGAAATTTTCTTCCTTCTTTTCCATTATTTTTTTATAAAAAAAAAATCTAGCCTTTTGTAAAATATATTTGTTCTACCTTATTCAAAGTACTACACTTTTGTTGCAGGAAGACTGAAAGTGCATATCATAGAGGACAAGAAGATGTCAAGAAGAAACTTACACATGTACTCTTCAGTCTTCACTAACTCTAATCAAACCAACATGTAAAATGAACTTAAAAAAATTTGGATTGAATAACCCCTAGAATTCTACATTGATTCGGTGAACTATTTTTACATTTATCATTGCATTACTTTTGTTTTCATCAATTTTAGTTACATTATTATTCTTCACATTACTTTCGTTTTCATTAATTTTAATTACACTATTATTATTCATAATTCTAATCTATTCTTTATGACTGACTTTCAGATAATTCATAAAAATAATTTATCATAAAAAATTTCTTTTAAATATTTTAATATAATTTTGTGCATATCACGGTAATAGGCTAGTCTTATATATTTATATATAGGATAATGGTCTTTGACCAAAATCTTGCAATTTGGACTGAATACTAATTTCTGGTGATTTTGATCTTTTTTATTTTCTTAAAAAAGTTTTGATTGGTCAACACAAAATTTATTATTTTCGGTTACAAAACAGTCTTATTAATTTTCATACTGTCATATTATACAACAAAAGGCCATTCCGAAAAATCAGTTAATTACAATTTTAATCTAATTTAAATTTGGTCAAAAATTGCCATTAATAGTCATAGAATATGCTCATTACTCAAAAATTTCGGTAATCCTTTGGGAATAGTAAAACTAATTATATTTTGTTAAGATCATTAAGATATGTTAGGATACCTATAGCTGATTAGGAAATTTTGAGTTGGCAATCACTAAAATACTTTATTCATGCCTAAACTTTAGCCGTGGTAAGACTAATGAATTAATTGAAAATTTGAAAAAAAAAATTCATTTATATATATTTGAATACGACTTTAGCATAAACACATTGCTTCAAAGATATGCTCGTTCGACAGATTTTTTGTATCTAATTGGTAATTTCATTTCTATAATTTTTGGTTTAATCGGTTTTAAATTCATGATGATATATAGATATAGATATAATAAGAGAATTATCAAGTGAATGCTTCCTCTGATCCAAGACGACAATAGGTTCGTGATTGATTTTCTGTTTTTTTTTCTATTCATATTTGAAGATATTTTGCTTTTATGTTTTCATGTAATTTGATTTGTATGAAATTGATTATGATTTCTTAATTTTATTTATAGGTCTGGAAAATATGAAGGTTTTGTTGCAAAAAATCTTGACACAAAGTGGTGTTTGTATATATACATTTATAAAAATAAAAAATAAAAAAAGGTTAAGATTGTAATATTGAAAGGATTGCATTTCTAAAAAATAATTATGTTGTCATGAATACTTATGGCTCTTAGAATTTATATTTGTTAATTGTGTTTTACATGTTAGAAATAAGCCGTAACATGAATTTATATTTTGTCTTGAAGTTTTCATTACGAGACTTGAATCAAAAGTTGGAATTCTATTGCCCCACAACTAGAACTAAGAGATGAAATCTCGATTGCCATGAAAGATATTGGAGCTCTTGGTGATATAGATATAAGGGGTTTCAGGTTTTGGCTGAATTACGTAAGTAGAATGTTTTTGTTGGAGAACACATCTTATTGACTCTAAACATGATATAGTTATTATATTCCCGTGTTCTTATATAATGAGATAATTCATATTATTTTATAACATTTTTTTGTGAGAATGAATAGACTTCATGAGGGGGATATTTACGTTGTAACACCCCAATCCCACATTGATTGTGGATGAATTGTTTGAATGGTTAATAAAGACTTGACCTACTTCTACTTGTAAACATGGGCTTAAGCATTTTGGGCTAGTGGACTAGAGCTCAACAATGTTGACAAGGCCAGAAGTGGGTCAAGGTCTTTACAAATGGTATCAGAGCCGACTTCGTGGTGTTATCCATGAGGGCGGTCTTGGGCTATTGATCTGGACTCGACGAGGACGTCGAGTATTTGAGTTGGGGAGATTGTAACACCCCAATCCCACATTGATTGTGGATGAATTGTTTGAATGATTAATAAAGACTTGACCTACTTCTACTTGTAAACATGGGCTTAAGCATTTTGGGCTAGTAGACTAGAGCCCAACAATGTTGACAAGGCTAGAAATGGATCAGGATCTTTACAAATGGTATCAGAGCCGACTTCGTGGTGTTATCCATGATGGCGGTCTTGGGCTATTGATCTGGACTCGACGAGGACGTCGAGTATTTGAGTTGGGGAGATTGTAACACCCCAATCCCACATTGATTGTGGATGAATTGTTTGAATGGTTAATAAAGACTTGACCTACTTCTACTTGTAAACATGGGCTTAAGCATTTTGGGCTAGTGGACTAGAGCTCAACAATGTTGACAAGGCCAGAAGTGGGTCAAGGTCTTTACATACGTACAATGATCGACTTAAATGTTGAAAGTATGTAAGAAATTTTCTTCCTTCTTTTCCATTATTTTTTTATAAAAAAAATCTAGCCTTTTGTGAAATATATTTGTTCTATCTTATTCAAATTACTACACTTTTGTTGCAGGAAGACTGAAAGTGCATATCATAGAGGACAAGAAGATGTCAAGAAGAAACTTACACATGTACTCTTCAGTCTTCACTAACTCTAATCAAACCAACATGTAAAATGAACTTAAAAAAATTGGATAGAATAACCCCTAGAATTCTATGTTGATTCGGTGAACTATTTTTACACTTATCATGGCATTACTTTTGTTTTCATCAATTTTAGTTACATTATTATTCTTCACCTTACTTACGTTTTCATTAATTTTAATTACACTATTATTATTCATAATTCAAATCAATTCTTTATGACTGACTTTCAGATAATTCATAAAAATAATTTATCATAAAAAATTTCTTTTAAATATTTTAATGTAATTTTGTGCGCAGCACGGGAATAGGCTAGTCTTATATATTTATATATAGGAGAATGGCCTTTGACCAAAATCTTGCAATTTGGACTGAATACTAATTTCTGGTGATTTTGATTTTTTTTATTTTCTCAAAAAAGTTTTGATTGGTCAACACAAAATTTATTTTTTTCAGTTACAAAACATTCTTATTAATTGTCATACTGTCATATTATACAACAAAAGGAAGTTTTCTTCAATTCCGAAAAATCAGTTAATTACAATTTTAATCTAATTTAAATTTGGTCAAAAATTGCCATTATTAGTCATAGAATATGTTCATTACTCAAAAATTCCGGTAATCCTTTGGGAATAGTAAAACTAATTATTTTTTGTTAAGATAATTAAGATATGTTAGGATACCTATAGCTGATTAGGCAATTTTGAGTTGGCAATTACTCAAATACTTTATTCATGCCTAAACTTTAGCCGTGGTAAGGCTAATTAATTAATTGCAAATTAAAAAAAAAAAAATTCATCTATATATACTTGAATATGACTTTAGCATAAACACATTGCTTCAAAGATATGCTCATTATCTCCACTCATTCGACAGATTTTTTGTATCTAATTGGTAATTTCATTTCTATAATTTTTGGTTTAATCGGTTTTAAATTCATGATGATATATAGATATTATATAATAAGAGAATTATCAAGTGAATGCTTCCTCTGATCTAAGACGACAATAGGTTCGTGATTGATTTTCTGTTTTTTTTTTCTATTCATATTTGACGATATTTTGCTTTTATGTTTTCATGAAATTTGATTTGTATGAAATTGATTATGATTTCTTAATTTTATTTATAGGTCTGGAAAATCTGAAGGTTTTGTTGCAGAAAATCTTGACACAAAGAAATGTTTGTATATATACATTTATAAAAATAAAAAAATAAAAAAAGGTGATGATTGTAATATTGAAAGGATTGCATTGCTAAAAAATAATTATGTTGTCTTGAATACTTATGGCTCTTAGAATTTATAATTGTTAATTGTGTTTTACATGTTAGAAATAAGCCGTAACATGAATTTATATTTTGTCTTGAAGTTTTCATTACGAGACTTGAATAGAAAGATAGAATTCTATTGCCCCACAACTAGAACTAAGAGATGAAATCTCGATTGCCATGAAAGATATTGGAGCTCTTGGTGGTATAGATATAAGGGGTTTCAGGTTTTGGCTGAATTACGTAAGTAGAATGTTTTTGATCGAGCATACATCTTATTGACTCTAAACATGATATAGTTATTATATTCCCGTGTTCTTATACAATGAGATCATTCATATTCTTTTATGACATTTTTTTTATGGGAATGAATAGACTTCATGTGGGGGATATTTACGTACAATTATCGACTTAAATGTTGCAAGTATGTAAGAAATTTTCTTCCTTCTTTTCCATTATTTTTTTATAAAAAAAAAATCTAGCCTTTTGTAAAATATATTTGTTCTACCTTATTCAAAGTACTACACTTTTGTTGCAGGAAGACTGAAAGTGCATATCATAGAGGACAAGAAGATGTCAAGAAGAAACTTACACATGTACTCTTCAGTCTTCACTAACTCTAATCAAACCAACATGTAAAATGAACTTAAAAAAATTGGATAGAATAACCCCTAGAATTCTATGTTGATTCGGTGAACTATTTTTACACTTATCATGGCATTACTTTTGTTTTCATCAATTTTAGTTACATTATTATTCTTCACCTTACTTACGTTTTCATTAATTTTAATTACACTATTATTATTCATAATTCAAATCTATTCTTTATGACTGACTTTCAGATAATTCATAAAAATAATTTATCATAAAAAATTTCTTTTAAATATTTTAATGTAATTTTGTGCGCAGCACGGGAATAGGCTAGTCTTATATATTTATATATAGGAGAATGGCCTTTGACCAAAATCTTGCAATTTGGACTGAATACTAATTTCTGGTGATTTTGATTTTTTTTATTTTCTTAAAAATGTTTTGATTGGTCAACACAAAATTTATTTTTTTCAGTTACAAAACATTCTTATTAATTGTCATACTGTCATATTATACAACAAAAGGAAGTTTTCTTCAATTCCGAAAAATCAGTTAATTACAATTTTAATCTAATTTAAATTTGGTCAAAAATTGCCATTATTAGTCATAGAATATGTTCATTACTCAAAAATTCCGGTAATCCTTTGGGAATAGTAAAACTAATTATTTTTTGTTAAGATAATTAAGATATGTTAGGATACCTATAGCTGATTAGGCAATTTTGAGTTGGCAATTACTCAAATACTTTATTCATGCCTAAACTTTAGCCGTGGTAAGGCTAATTAATTAATTGCAAATTTAAAAAAAAAAAATTCATCTATATATACTTGAATATGACTTTAGCATAAACACATTGCTTCAAAGATATGCTCATTATCTCCACTCATTCGACAGATTTTTTGTATCTAATTGGTAATTTCATTTCTATAATTTTTGGTTTAATCGGTTTTAAATTCATGATGATATATAGATATTATATAATAAGAGAATTATCAAGTGAATGCTTCCTCTGATCTAAGACGACAATAGGTTCGTGATTGATTTTCTGTTTTTTTTTTTCTATTCATATTTGACGATATTTTGCTTTTATGTTTTCATGAAATTTGATTTGTATGAAATTGATTATGATTTCTTAATTTTATTTATAGGTCTGGAAAATCTGAAGGTTTTGTTGCAGAAAATCTTGACACAAAGAAATGTTTGTATATATACATTTATAAAAATAAAAAAATAAAAAAAGGTTAAGATTGTAATATTGAAAGGATTGCATTTCTAAAAAATAATTCTGCTGTCTTGAATACTTATGGCTCTTAGAATTTATATTTGTTAATTGTGTTTTACATGTTAGAAATAAGCCGTAACATGAATTTATATTTTGTCTTGAAGTTTTAATTACGAGACTTGAATAGAAAGATAGAATTCTATTGCCCCACAACTAGAACTAAGAGATGAAATCTCGATTGCCATGAAAGATATTGGAGCTCTTGGTGGTATAGATATAAGGGGTTTCAGGTTTTGGCTGAATTACGTAAGTAGAATGTTTTTGATCGAGAACACATCTTATTGACTCTAAACATGATATAGTTATTATATTCCCGTATTCTTATACAATGAGATCATTCATATTCTTTTATAACATTTTTTTGTGATAATGAATAGACTTCATGAGAGGGATAATTACGTACAATGATCGACTTAAATGTTGCAAGTATGTAAGAAATTTTCTTCCTTCTTTTCCATTATTATTTTATAAAAAAAAATCTAGCCTTTTGTGAAATATATTTCTTCTATCTTATTCAAATTACTACACTTTTGTTGCAGGAAGACTGAAAGTGCATATCATAGAGGACAAGAAGATGTCAAGAAGAAACTTACACATCTACTCTTCAGTCTTCACTAACTCTAATCAAACCAACATGTAAAATGAACTTAAAAAAAATTGGATAGAATAACCCCTAGAATTCTATGTTGATTCGGTGAACTATTTTTACATTTATCATTGCATTACTTTTGTTTTCATCAATTTTAGTTACATTATTATTCTTCACCTTACTTTCGTTTTCATTAATTTTAATTACACTATTATTATTCATAATTCTAATCTATTCTTTATGACTGACTTTCAGATAATTCATAAAAATAATTTATCATAAAAAATTTCTTTTAAATATTTTAATGTAATTTTGTGCGCAGCACGGGAATAGGCTAGTCTTATATATTTATATATAGGAGAATGGTCTTTGACCAAAATCTTGCAATTTGGACTGAATACTAATTTCTGGTGATTTTGATTTTTTTTATTTTCTTAAAAAAGTTTTGATTGGTCAACACAAAATTTATTTTTTTCAGTTACAAAACAATCTTATTAATTGTCATACTGTCATATTATACAACAAATGGAAGTTTTCTTCAATTCCGAAAAATCAGTTAATTACAATTTTACTCTAATTTAAATTTGGTCAAAAATTGCCATTAATAGTCATAGAATATGTTCATTACTCAAAAATTCAGGTAATCCTTTTGGAA